>JAVSBT010200867.1:0-10835 GCA_033118115.1 Pharyngocirrus eroticus | reverse complement strand
ATGTATCAAAACAAAATTCTGGAAAAGTAACCTGTTATGGATTATCATCCTGCCCAGAGTGAGTAATATCTCTCAGTAGCTTGTGCTACAGAATATGTGGGTAAGCACACACAAGATTTTACTGAGTATCTTCTTGGGCCTAAGACTACATTCTCTCTATCTTTCAGAGCATTCTCTCTTTACATTTTGTTGCAATCTTGAAAAGTACTAAAATATGAATATGGCCATGAAAATAGATTGCCCTCCTTACCAATGCTTCAAATAGCATTTTTAAATCATCAACTGACCAATATAAGGAAAAACTCATGGGTTTACAGCCTTGGACACCAGGATTGCTACAATCAGTTGTAGTGATCGCCACAGCAACTTTCTTTAAATACATGCACATGTCTCTGACATAATTTGTTTCAACAAAAAAAGATAAAATTAAAAGTAGACAAAAAGTATAAGTTTCATACAATTTTATTTTTTATACATAACAATGGGTCACTCCCCACTGTAGCAATGTAATCAGAAACATTTGCACAATTACAATGGATATTCTAGATCAGAAAAACACCCAAAGTTTATCATTCACTATGGCAAAAATTAAGATATGTATACAATACAAATAAAAAAATCTGAGATTATTTGTACATGAACCAACCCTACTTTAAATTACATTTGAAAAAAAAAACCTTCTGTAATTTCAAGCACTCTTTTAGACAATTCATTTTGAATTAATATGTCATTTTGCTAGAACCTGAATATGAGCTAGTTAAAAATAACAACAAACTTTTTTCATTAACAACTGAATTACACATGATACCGAATAACAATTTGACATTTACTGGACCAACAGTCTAGATGTCATCAAATTTGTTTAAGAAATAGTTATATATTTCTGGTAAAAGTTTACCTGGTCCCTATAGCTTTAATTTGAACTTTGACCCAGTCAAATCACTGGACACAGTGGGCAATTTTACTTAATGGGTAAATAATTGTGTCAGAGCCTCTTAATTTCTTCAATTCATTCATACTTCTTGGCATTGTTCGCCACATCTTGATTTAAGTTAATGAATTCTACAGTAATTTGAGACTATTTGTACCTAATTTGACAAATGACCATACCCATGGGCCATCTACATGTAAATGATATTGAATTTCTTATTCTGGTCATCTTTTATTTTCAAATGCTGCTCATCTTACATTGTCCTTGAGTTACACCTTTAGGCTACCATAACATTATTCCCTAGTTACAGAGCTTTTTAGTTTTAACAAAAGTTGGAGATGTATTTTCATTGGCTTACATTGTATTAGGTGTCATGAAGTGAATGCCACAAATAAATGCTTGCTACTGAAAACAAAAGTTTCTGAATATGTTTCTGACTCCACATTGCCAGTGATGTCATGGCTTACAGTTTTTTTTGTATGATACATTTAAAAAAAGCATCAATGGAATTAAATAGTTTTAAATTTTGATAATGTTTCTCTTTTTATAGACAGAATACACATATTTAATATACAAGTTTATTTACAATTTGAAATCAAATGAACAATGATATAATCCTTGCATTGGCTGGTACCCAACATGCATTCCTGGCTGTGAATAGTTCCCCAGTGTTCCTTTCACATTAATCGGTAGTGATGTAAAGCCAGGTACATGTCTGCTATCATTACCATTGAAAGGACAGTGTTTGTGTCATTTTGAAGATTTTTAAACCCCCACACAGACCTTTTGACTGGGTCTGACTGGTACCTGCGTATGTCCTTTCACCACTTTGGGGTAATCTTGTTCACATATTAAATTTCCATTGATAATGCTATATCTGTCACCAGGAACCAGTCTGTTATGACATGTGACACATGTGAAGCAGTTTAAATGGTACACATTATTCTGTGCTCTCATGACAAATTCACTGGCAGGAATAGACTGAGCACAGGCTGAACAAGTTCCACTGGACCCAAATAATCTGAAAAAGAGAAGAGAAAAAAAAAATTAGTTATTATTACAAGAGATAATTCATACAATTCACCATCTTACTTCAATGAGAAAACTCAGTACAGATAACTTCTACTTTTTGTTAATTAGACATCACTCATTAGAAAGCGAAATTAGATATATAACTCTAATTTCAAACAAGCTCCATTTTCAATGGCTGAGCTCCCAGAAATATGATGAAAGAAATCAAATTCTAAGAATACGTGATTCAAACAGAATTTTTTTGTGATGTGCTTTGTTCTAGGTGAAGTAGAACACACAAAAAGTGTCCCTTCACAATGATAAACATTCAGAGTATAGATCTTTACTTTTGATGTGTGACAAAAATCTAAGTATGACATGACATAGCATGTGATGTGAAGTTAGTTCAAAATAAAGATGAAAGTGAGAGACAACATCATATCATTCTTTTGTTTATATGATGAACAAAAAACCCCAACAAAACAAAGATATAAGATGCCCTATCACAGAAGTGATCCAGGTTTTTGCACTGAGAGTGGTATCTGCAAAGATGGGTGTGTTGCCTTAATACCATTCATCATTCGTCATTGAAAATAGAAGACTTTAATGAAGACATCAAAGGCTATTGTTTGTCCACAAGTACATTTATGTACCTTTTGCAGAGGTCAGGAATGAATGCAAGCCCTCTTCAACTTTTCAATATCTAAATGGTGAAGTAGACTTCAAACCATTCCTCTTCCCATTTGATTTTCTAATCATCATGTACTACATATGTATTTTATTGTGTGAATAAAGGCCAAAGCACCAATCTACTTTCCACATCAATCATACCCCCCAAAGTCGAACAGATGACACACTGTGGCATAATATGAGAATCCCTAAGTAAGATAATCCCTATTCAGATCTTAAAACATTCCTACAATGCATGACACAAATCTTTCATTATCTTGCACATCATTCATCAAAGCCTGCTGATTTAATTACAGATGTGTGATCAAGCTATCATAGCAACACAGCCAATCTTTTTTTAATAATTTGCCTTTTCATCCTCGCATGGTAAACATTAAACACCTTTCAGAATAGTGTTAATTAATTATTACCAGCTTCAGATATATTTACATTTGAACAATTCCCAACAGCTGTGGGATTTCTCAATAACATAAAAAAGGAACTTTTATTGGTTGCTTCCTTAAAAAGCATTATCCTTCAAAATGTAGGCCTTCTGTCATGTCTGCCCAAAGTACATGGATATATTTGTGTGAATTCACATTCAAGGTCTTATCTGTTAACACCATGTAATATTCCTATTATGAATAATACACTGAGAATTCTCTAAGAAGCCAAACTTCCTTCTTGTGATCTAAGATCTGGTCACCAAAATATATCAGCTTAAATAATCTAGATTTACAGGTCTTGGAAGGTTGTATTTATTGACAAGTGGTAGGAAACATCTTATTTTCTTCATGTCTTTACAACCACCAAATCGCTACAAATATACACAATGAATCTTGGATTTGACTTCTGTACAACAAATGGCACAAGTTTGTGGGTGTGAATCTAGGGATCTCTTACTTAAGAGCTAACAAAAAAATGCATTTAACTCAACAACTGCTTCAATTCAAATTTCAAATCTGCTAAGCGTTATTGTGTCCATCATTAATTACATCAAGTTCTCACCTACAGGCAACAGAAATCTTTCTAGAGTAGAAAGTACAGAGAGGTCCCAGCTTTAGCAGACAATTTGTGAACATTTGTGCAAAAACAAATTAGGCCAATTGTCATTAAATAAGCTAAATCAGTCAAGTCTTTTATAACATAAAAGACCTCATCATTTGATTTCATCTCATAAATGTATGCTGCTCACTATGGTCATTGCATGCGGTGAGCTGTGTTACAATTTCTTCACAATTAATTAAACTTTGACATGTTATTTCAAAACTCATGAAGTAGAGCAGCATCTGCAGTAGTAATTTAACAATCACTTACATTTCCTCCTACTAGATCCTTTGTTGAGCACCTAATAAGGTGTTTCAATCAAGGATAATAAAATATTACTTTTCTTTCGCCTAATTGAGATCAGAACTGTCTGCTCCATAACAACACTGCTCTTAAAGACACCAAGCCCGGTCAGCGCCATTGACTTCCATGGTTGAGAGAGTGCGCAACAAAGGCCATAGAACTATTCAGAGATAACAATAATTCAAATGAAGAATATTTTTAAAAAGATTAAAAGGCTATAAAACCTGGGTCATGCACTTTGACAATAATGTCCTTTTTTTTTGTTTCGATAATTTCGAGCAATTTTGTATTCAGCCTGGTGCCATAATTGCTTGAAAGCCGATATCCTTTTCATAATGGCTTTAAGTGAGAATTGGATGAAGAGATCATTTCCATTTTGTATGAGATGAAAATTATCAATTGTAATTTATTGTTGAGTGTTTTCTATCAAAAATTCATTAATAAAACAACATGATCATGTTCTACTTTTTTCATAATGAAACTAAATCTGAGCGATAAGCATTCAAAACAATGCTTATCAATTAAGACCATAGCATGGTGCAAATTTAATGAATGTCTGCAATGATCTGATAGCTAACTTTCATAAATATTACTGAAGGCCATGACATTATATTCCGAATACAAAGTGGGAGCATACAAGATCATGTTGATCTCCCACAGATCTATCAATGAAATTCTTCCAATTTCATATCAAATCATTTCAAAATTATCATTTTATTCATTTTCACAGTCCCATACATTGTGCAAGAAGTTCTATCTAGGTATAAAGCCATTTCAAAATGAGATTTGTAATTTCTCGACAATAATCCAGAGAATGAACTAGCCCCTAATAACATTCCATTTTGTATTACTGTCTTATTGTTAGACAATCTATTTATTTCCAATTTGTCCCAATCCTTTAGAATACTATGACAGCTCAATCTAACGTGTATGCGTTCCCCAAATCATCAAGTAACGTAGGATAAAAGTCGCTTAATAGAAGTGCCAAACTAGTAATTAATGACACAAAGAAGAAACATTCTTTTCAAAGGTCCATGATCTTATTGAAAATGTTCTCAAGAGGTACAGCCCCTTGCAGAAATTTCTCATCATTAAGAGATTTATCTGCATAATGCATTGAAAACAAGGCGAGGATCAAAGGGGGGAGGCCAGGTGCTCTCTCAATAAATTCACCTTCAAGCCACAACCAGGATTTTTTGACAATTTCAATTGCCAATGACTGGGGTCTACATGAAATGAAATCAATTTTTCTTGAATGACAGATTTTGATGAAGGGTTTGTTCCTGTAGAAGAATGAATATTATAGTTTATGAATGTCTATTACCAATGAAAGAAGTACCTTATTTCACAGCACTATAGTCTACACACACTAGATAGCTGACAAGTTCAATGTTGATTTCATATTGTGTTCTATGAGAGTTCATCATGTCTATTTTGGTCGTAAATTTCACCTGCCTGGACGGCAACGTTCTTAAGTGATAGAGTATTAATACAACCCTCTAGGGTAATCCCTACCCTTATCTAAATGCACAAACCACATTCGACACTAAAATTACTATTATCATCTTTTAAAAGCTGTTAATGACTCTTAATTCAGGAATCACTCAAGCTGAAATAGGCAGAGAGAGACACGTCCAGGTTTTACTAAGAGCAATTTGTGCACATTTCAGAGGCTTGTAAAAGCCTGGAGATCTAATTCACTTCACTTGTATGGACAAAACTGTCATGCAAACTTACACCACACACAGTTCAATTTCAAAATGGAAAGTGACAAATCTCTTCTATGAGCTACCATTTGGATTTAATGTGATTCAAACATTTTAGCGTAATTGAAAATCATGTAAAACAGAAACTATTCAATCAGCATTATCAGGAGCAGAAATTTTCATCAGTAGTAAAATCATGTTATTTAAAAAAATTATAATGAGGATGTATCATATGAGTGAATTTTTATGTCACAAACATTTAAGTTTAGTGGGCAATAAAAAAATGCGCACACATTACAGTAATTAGTATAGATCTACATATTATGAAAAATTACAATTCTTCCCACTAACACCTACAAGGTGATTTAATAAAATGTCAAATTGTATTGATCAGTAATTGACAAAAACAGCCTCTAATAACAATATATAAAAGCTTATTTTGAATTACACAAATGAAACAATACATGTGACACACACTTTAAAACTCGACCAAAGCAGAGGAGTTGTTGTTTTCATCTTCCAAACAGTTGCAAAGAAACCATTGCACATATATATCTAACTATACATACAGACATATAAAAGATACTTTAGTTTTCAGTTTTAGCACCAGGGTGTTTATCACAGCCTCATCAGTTATGTTTTTCAATGCAATTGGAAATGGTCTTAAATCTATACTACAATCAAAATACTCATAAGCTACATGTACCTATAAAAAGGAATTAAATGCGAAACTTTTAGATTCATGCAATGTTTGAACAATTAAAGCCTAAAACAAATACACTATTTCATAAAAATACCCAAATCTCCTTATTATATGACATTACAGATCGTGGAGATTTTCATTTTTTTTGTCCAATTACCGTTTCTTTCATGTTATAAATATGCACTTAACATGAGCAGGTAGTCTGCATTTCAAAGAGCCTTCCCTTAATTAGATGACAAATGATCTAAAACATAAAAATGGAGAATCAATTATATTTTTTCTCATCATAACATTAACTGGAATAAATAATTGGAATAAACTTAATTATCTGGCAGGATTCTTCCGATAATTATAATCATGGCTGTTGTGATATTCAATAGCCTAGAATTGTATTAGATATCAATAAAATACAAATAAACCAAAGAAAAAAACGCTTCAAAGGTGTGTTGCAATAATGTCTGCCTCTATTCAACATAGATAAGAAAGGACAAAGAAGAAAAAACAAATTTCTGATTTGGAAAAATATTGAATCATCGAGTAAATACACCAGCGCAAAAAGATCCAATATCTTTAATTAAAATTCCTTATAGAAACCTCCACAACTTTCTAAAGAATCACTTGATTAACTTAATGTTTGTCCAAAGAAAAAAAGATATTGCAAAACTCAATTAAGACACATTCTGTAGACATGAATCGTAAAACTCCAAATCCTTTTTTGCAGGCATTATGCATTATAATTTTCAATTGCCCACATATATGAGTTTGCTATTGTTATGGGGAAATATTAATCTACTTGCCATACGTTCTATCAAGTGGAACATGTAGCCTTTGTTGGAAATCATACATTATTGCTTTCTTGCAAATAATTGATTAAATACCCCACAGTCATCATCAATTAAACCCCCCTATGAGATAGATTTTGTATAGATTAAGCCTCCAAGCTAAACTACATTTTTCATCAGATTGGATTTTCTTTTACCTATGTGCCTATATATATTCTATTGAAAACCACCCAAATTCTTGAATCTTTCATTAACTCCAAACAAAACAGAATAACAAGGAAAATAGTTCTTCAAACAGCACTTTAAACTATCAAAATATACTGTATTTTGTCTATAGATTTGTACTTCTATTCACCGAACTTTTTTCACTCGATTCTGTTTAAGAATTTGAAGGGTAGATCTATGATATGTAACTTGTTTATAGAACTTGTAGCCAATTCGGCACAAGCTGTTCTTCCTTTCGGAGAGGGGGGGAGGGGTTCTTAGATAGAAACCTGTCACTGCCTACAATGCAGCTACACTAGTTTGAAAGATGACAAGGAATTTTTTATATGCTATCACCCATATCAGATAAGTAACTGCATCTCAACTCTCCATTTCGAATCGAACCAGGGTCTCTTACTTAGCAGTCAGCTATGCTAACCACATACATAGCACTCAATAATTCAACACTATTGTCTATATTTTCATAAATCTATCAAAAATTGACTTGGAATGACCTTAAAATGTATAGATGTGACCGTGATATACTTTCTAGTGACATAGCAGTTATCATTCACAATGAAACCATAATTCTTACATGATTACGGCATCTGATATCAATCTTTCTAATGCCCAAACAAGTTGTAAATCTTACTAAAACATATAACCATTTTGTTACCATGCACATACACTTAAAACCTATTTGACGGCTGGCTCCTTTGAAGGGAGATAATGAGCACAAATCCATAAAAATAGGACTCCATTCTTAATCAAACATCCCATTCTTCGTTTGTCGATGAGCGTTTGGTGTTAAGAATCATGGTTTTTATTAAAAATGCTCAGGAGCATTCAATGGCAGCCTTCAATAAAAGTAATTACCTTTTCATTGATGTATTATGAATAAATTGGTTTGGGTATCTGCTCATAGGGTCTGCATTACAGGCCATTATTTGCTTCAATTTCCTTTCCAATCAGAACACCATTTTAATTTAGCTTGATTTATTTCTATTAAGTTATTAAGTAGCCTGCCCTTGTATCTAAAGGAGATTTGTTAGAGTGATTAATTTGAACTTCATAACACAATTCAAATCAAAATTGTCCACCAAATCTATCGAGTGTTTTCCTTCCTCATGATAATTAGAAGAAAAAAGAGCAGATAATAATATAAAATAAATATGAACAGAGAAAGTTATTACAATTATAATATAATATAACATATCTGATCAATGAGATTTTCAGGGGAAAAAAAATGTCAACTCAAATGCTAAATATTTAAGTTATGTGGCTACTTTAATGTGTTAAGATAGCAGTGCCTCTAGTGAGTATTCTTGGCATGCAACAGAGACAACTGTCATGAGTTTCTGTGGGTAAACATTGGTAGTTTTTTTTGCTGTTTTGGGCCTTCATAAAAATAAAATTCCTTCCCATATTTAGCAATATATATCATGATATGCTATTCTGAAAAAAAATACTGCCCTTTTAGTTATTGAAAATGTTGTTTATGAAACGTTGTTCTAAATATTTAATGGAATAACAATGTTATCAATCAGTTGTTATTTTATGCATAAAACTCAGCAATAATTATAGAACTTTGATATTAATTTGTGCAACTGTGTTAACTCATAGATATAATCCCTTTATTCAACCCACTATATGTACATACATTTGGGGGGAAAACAAAGAGATGTTAACTTAGTAACTATTCCAGGTTTGTGCTTTAGTGAAATGTTTTAACCAGCCTTGCATATACTCTAAGGTGTACTTTTGTAGCCATTATATTTTCAACTTATGTACCAATGATAATTATGAAAATAAACAATGACCAACTGTCCATAGCCCCCATTCCATTACCCCACCTTTTGTTATTAAATTTGCAATGTCTGCTAATCAAACATGCTTGTAGCAATTAGCTACAATATTAGTTTCTCTAATAGATGATGGGGTATATAGATTTGGTATCAATTCAATTACACGCTATTTGCCTGGGGTGTAAAACAAATTTAAGCACAAGCTTATTGTTAGTATATTAATTTGCTTGTGATGGCAGAGGTATGGAAAATGTAAGATTGAACAATGTCTATAGATTGGAGATATTGGTTCTAAGGCTTACATTAACACAAAGATGAGGTTTTCTGTATCTTTGATTAATTACATATATGATTTACAATCATAATCAGCATGATTACCAACTCTTGCTGTAATTAGTTTGAACAAAAGACTATTCCAAGATGCTAATGGCGCCCATTTAGTTTATGTTTCCTTTGTCTATTCTTCTTTCTTCTTCTTTGAAAGTTTGTCATGATACAGACTGACTAATGAAAAGTATGTAACATTGCAATGCTAAAATGTGCAGGAAACATCTTACAAGCAAAAACCAAGACAATTAGCTCCAATATCTGACTGCATAATCAAAGAAAAAACGCCTCTTTATCTGTCCTTTATTTGGGTCTGCGAACAAAAAAATCAACTTCCCATTTGGTTTTTTTCTATACTTGGGTGCTAATAATACTCTTTTATATAAATATAGGCCTTTAATGATCAGTCTTATCTTACAATTATTTTGGTAATTTTAATTAGCTTTCACTCTTACCAGAGTTAATGATGAGGGACCACCAGTAAAGGTCTTTGCCATCTCAATAGACCTTTTTCACTGTATAACGGTTTCCATTGTTTGTGTTGATTCTAATCATCTTTCACTAATTAATTTTTTAATTCTACAATGAATTTTAAAAACCCTGCAAACAATGAATGTAAATGATAAGTTAATGAACACGTTTACAATTCACATCTAATTAATGGTACGATTACTAATTCATTTGAACAAATAGTGAAAGGGAGATGAGGGAGAGAGGTATTCCATTTCATCAGTACCTGTCAATTTTATTAGCTTTGCAATTAAATCTGCAATCCAGGTGCAAATTTTCAGAAGTTAAAATTTGGCTATCATTCTGTTAATCACATTTAACTAAAAAACACCAGCATTTGGGCAACCACCAGGATTTGTTAATGAGGACCATACAGGTAATACAATACCACAAAACCCTGGGAAAGACACAGCTCCTGCTATATAAATAACCTCTATTGGTTAAGGTGAATTGTATTATGATTGGAATAATTAGTCATTACCAGACTGGAAAGTGGTTCTTTGGACAAGTTTGTTCAGATTGTAAAGAATCCATTTTCCTATTAAAATACACAATTCTCCTGTAGTTAATTTGGTTTCTACAAAAAGCACACTATTTCCTAAATGGAAAAGACGCTATGTCAATATTCTCAACTAAAACTCAATAGCCAACCTATGAAAAGATAACATCAGATGTTGATTAAATGAATTATTATATTTCCAAGTAGTGGATAAGTGGCATGTTAAAAAAAAATCCTACAAAATAATTATTTGTCAGAATAGATCTTTAAATGAATTGTCAATGAAAGTGAGTAATTGTGTATTGCAGCAAATTAAGTGCCTTTTTCTCATGCTTGTT
>JAVSBT010200756.1:0-13512 GCA_033118115.1 Pharyngocirrus eroticus | reverse complement strand
CCTTTAGGTCTTGTGCTGTCACGAAAACAAGAACCAAAATGGAGACAGGGGTTTGGAAAGCAGACGTCAGTGTCAATTTCACATGTTTCCCCAGTGTAGGGATATGGGCATTGACATTTGAATCCTGAGTCCAAGTTTAAGCATGTGGCACCATTTTTACAAGGAGAACTTTGGCACTTATCAATGGCTATTTCACATCTTGCTCCAGTATAGCCTGCAGGACACACGCATCTGAAAGACAACATTCAAGATCATTGAACATACACATTTAAAAAAAAGCAAAACTACATAAGGGTGCAAGATTTGCCATTTTGGACAAAAATGTTATTAGGATTTTATTTGAAGGCCCAATCAAAGCGAAAGGATTTACGCATACATCTGTTTAAATTTTGGACAGTTTTTGTAACTTTTTTCCTTACTGGTAGTAGTTTTGAAGATCTTGGCATATTTGGTATGATTCACACATCTGATTTTCACATTCGTTGATATCTGTTTCACAAATAACTCCAGTAAAACCTGGCTTACATTCACATTTGTACATATTGGGTTCAGGCTCAGAGCACACTGCTCCATTGGTACAAGGCTGACTGTCACATTCTTTGATGTCAATAAGACATTGGGGGCCAGTGTAACCTATAACAAGAAGGAACATGAATAAGTGAATGTCGTGACCTAGATTTTTAATCGATATATCAAAATCAATCCCTTGCAAATATGGAGACTATTAATGTTCAAAAGGATTTCAAAATTATAGTTGTTCAATGCAAAAAATACCTAAAATGATTATTAGGGAAAAAACAAATCTTTCTAAATAATTAACACTATTTCATTTAGAAAGTAACCATTGATATTTAGGATGATTTTTGTTCTTAAAAGATTTTAAATAAATGTAATTTAAATTTTTCCTGTAGGCCCTTCAATATGGAAACCTACTTTGGACAATAATTCTGAAATAGGGTATATATACATCAATGCCTGTGATGTTTATAAGGAATCTGATTTTGATGGAAAATAATGAAGGAATTAATTAACTAAATGGATGGGTGGAATAGTGAGTGAATGGATGCATAGACACATTAAAATAATGAAGGATTTTGCTAAGACAAGGTAAAAATTATAAATTAATGATTTACCTGGAAGGCATTGACAGGTGTAGAGATTGACTGAGTCTGTACATTGTCCTCCATTGTGACAGGGATTGGACAGACATTCATCTATTTGTGACTCACATTTATCTCCTTCAAAACCAGGCTTACAAAAACAGGTATAACCTCCTGCAACAAAACAAAAACAACAAAGACAAATGTTGACTGAGGTTGTATGTAAAATGTTAAAATTAAAAGTTCAATATTATTGTAATTGTTATTCATGGAAAATAAAATAATTTGCCACTTTACTTATATTAATTTATATTAATAGATAGATGTTAAGTAGAAAAAGACCATCTTTCTTAGTAGAACACAGAGGCAGGGGAAAGGAGGATTTTTTTTAAATTTGTGTACTTAAAATATTTCTGACCTGTTGGCTTCTCTACACAGACTGCGTTGTCTCCACAAGGATTTGTAAAAGGACACTGTCTGATGACAGCCTCACACTGATTCCCTAGAAATCCTTCCTGGCATTTACAGGTGTATCCATTGACTCCATCAAAACAGGTCCCACTGAAGTAGCATGGATTGCTTTCACATTCATTGATGTCCACATCACAATGTCTTCCAGTGAAACCTTAACAGATACATTTCCAGTCTTAAATGTTTCATGTAGTCTAAAATTGTGGACGTGAAGTTTTATTTTTTGATATTTCCACGTTGACAAATAGAGCTTTTTGTAATATAAGGAGGTAAATGGTGGGAATTGAATTTGGGGTGAATTTAACAGAAACTTTCTTAAATGGAAATCATAAATTATAATTATTATCAATTATTGGTGAACGCATTCTTTTAGTACATGGTAACAGGTTGCAATAAAGCATCAATTTGTCTTTCTTAGTTATTTTCGTGGAAGTATGTAAGCCTCCTGAGCTGTTTTAAATCTAAATAATCTCTACCAGACTAACCCACATAACAAAAATTACAACTTGCTGAATGTTTTGTTACCTGGCAAGCAGACACATTCATAGCTTCCATAGGTGTTGTTACAAAGTATGTAGTTGTTGCATGGCCTTAGGGCTATGCATTCATTGACATCTTCTTCACAGGTCTTTCCCCTAAAGTTGCTGGTACAATTACAGTTGAAACCACCAAGGAGATCCACACATACCCCTGAATTCTTACAAGGATTTGATTGACATTCATTAACATCCTGGAGGGAAATCAAAGAAGACATTTTTTTTACAATATCGAAAGGCATCAATTGAACATCAGAGAAATAGGAAAAATTCTTACACTTATAATCCAGTACTCTTCCCCTGCATTTAAGCTTAGACTCTCTTTTTTCTTTCAACTATGTATACTTATGGGAGGATTAAAGCTGCAAATACCCAAGCAGATGGACATTTGTGGCAATAGGACTTTTTTGTTTTTGATATTCATTTTCACCTTTCACTGACCTGATCACAAAACTGCCCAGTCCACCCCTCTCTGCAGACACATGTATAGGAGTTGATTCCATCCAAGCACTGTGCCCCATTTTGACATTTGTGGAGTTCTGGTTCAATACATTCATTGATATTTATTTCACATCTCAAACCTGGTAAAAAAATAAAAATAAAAAGGAAGCATAAGACTTCTACAGTATTTTTTTTCTTGAATATTGATACCCATAGTGTAGGCATGAATATCTTGTATTGTGCAAATATCCTCCTTACAATTCTCTATTTCTAGCCAAAAATGTACATATTTTAGATTGATTTTGTCGACAACATTTAGCTGCATTTTGAAAAAAAATCATCAATTACGAAAAAAATGACCTTGCCAAAACCAATTAATCAATTTCGATTTTCTTTAGATAATATGATCAGCCAAAACCTGATTATCTGTGAGATCTCTATCCTCTTACCTGTATAACCTGGCTGACATTGGCATTTGAATCCATTAATTTCATCAAAGCAGACACCTTGATTGAGACAGGGAGTGGACAGGCATTCATTGATATTGGTCTCACAAAGGTCACCTTCAAATCCAGCTGCACAACTGCAAGTAAATTGATCAACACCATCCCTGCAAAGAGCACCATTTTTGCAAGGGTTTGAGGCACATTCGTTGATGTTGACTTCACAGATTACTCCTGTGTAGCCAGCAGGGCAGGTACAGCTGTAGTAGTTTGCTTGGTTGACACAGGTGGCGCCATTCCGACATGGAATACTTTGACATTCATCAATGTCCAATTCACAATTTGTTCCTTATCAAAAAGAAGAAAAAAGTGTATTTATTAAATAATTTGTGCTAATAAAATTCTTGAAGTAATGGTAAAACTCCAAAAGAATAATGATACAGCAATGTTATTTGTAATTAATGATGAGATAATTGTTGTTGAGATATCTGTCATAGTATGGAAACAAGTTTTAAATACAGTTACAGCAATACTGAATATTTCAACAAAGATCCTTTACCTGTCCATCCATTGTTACATTGGCACACATAGTAACCAATGAAATCTCTGCACTGTCCCCCGTTCTGACATGGATTGGACTGGCATTCATTAACCTGTGTCTGACAGCGGGGACCAGCCCAGGCTGCTCCACATTGACATGAGTAGCCATTGACTCTGTCAGTACAGACTCCTCCATTCAGACAAGGAGAAGATTCACATTCATTTATGTCACTTTCACAGTGTGTTCCTGTAAACCTAGAATAGAATAAAAGACTTTAATGATGTGGACTTCTGAAATATTCTACAGTTTGAATTATACCTCTGATAGGCAGAAGATGAACTGAAGAGGAAATTTGACCCAATTAGTGTGTCAAACTTTGCAATTCTAGACAGCCATCAGAATATTTTATTTTGGCCTGATAACTGATAACTAGTATCTCTTAATAATTTTGAAAGTGTTTACCTAAGATAGATATTTTGGTAGAGAAAATTGGGTCTGTCGGTCAAAATTATCCTTGTAAATTAGAATTTGTTTAGCCTTCAATGTAGTTAGGGCCAGAAAGGAGGGAGGTGCTCCATATTTCGAGGAGGATGCACAAATATTCTATATTGTTCAAATAACCTCTTTATAGTTCTTTAATTCTAATTAATTTGGAATGGCCTAATGAATAATTAGAGTAAAAGGGAATTGAAAAGGATTGACATAAGAGGAATTTCAATTTTCTTTTTAAATCCACTCCCTTTAAACAATCTGAAGCTTTTACCTCATATGATATAATAATTGATATTTATAAATTTCTTTACCCTTGTGAGCATGTGCACTTGTAAGAGTTGACCCCATCAGTACACTGCGCCCCATTCAAACAGGGATCAGAGATACATTCCAACACATCACTAGTACAAATAACCCCGGTCCATCCAGCAGGGCAGCTACATGAGAAAGCGTTTACTGCATCGGTACAAGAGCCACCATTTCTACAGGGTCTGCTTTGGCATTCATCAATGTCAACCTCACAAACTGTGCCAGTAAAACCTGAACTACAGACACATGTAAAACTATTGATGCCGTCAAAACAACTGCCTCCATTTCTGCATGGTGTGGACTTACATTCATCGATATTGGTTTGGCAAAGAATTCCTGCAACAGAAAAAAAATATACATTGTCTTTGATTACTATGCAATGTTTGATATTTTTTTGTCAAATGTTGAATAGATCATTAATATGTTTGTAACTGCCTGAATATGCCACATATAACTTCAGGAAAACAAGGGGTTGCATGTTGATGGCTTGCATACTTGGGGAAAAGCAGGTGATGTTAAATTTCTTGTTTTAGCTGAATATAACATCAGTAGTTTTCAAACTGCTTGAAAAAGGCTATTTTTTGGGCGTAAATTCAAGTTATCATGGTTGGTAACTCACTAACTCTAATACTGGCAAAAAGATGGATGTCCTTGTTGAAACTTCAATTGAAGAAGTCAAAGATCGGAAGCAAGACAAAATCTTACATATCCTTACCTGAGAAACAGAATCCCATATCAAAGTAAATCTAGATGTTTTTAATTTTGTTTAGAAGTACAGTCACAACAACCAATCATTTGTACCATAAATCTGTGGCATACACATTTGAAGTGTTTTATTTGAAGTTATTTCTATTGAACCATTCACTTTCACCTCAATAAAGAAACAAAATGCAACACAACTTTTCAATTTAAAAAATAAACATGACAATAGAATCAATAAATTCCTTCAAATAAAGCCTGAGGTTTTGTCATGTCTATAAAGGCTTACAGTTACATAGCTGAAAGAATTCTTTTATATCAAGTCTTTCATTCAATGTATTTGAATCAAGCTTCAGCTTTATTTCAAATTCCTCTTTGGTATCACTTAGTGCCATCAATGCAGAAAATAAAATGTTTTCTATGATTTGTATGTTTCCATTATATACATCTAGGTGCTTTGAAATAAAAACAACAACATGTAAGACTGTAACTGCAACTGCCAATTTTGTTTTGTTTCCACTATAGATATAAAAGAAACCATACACTTGTAAAATTATACATTTAATATTCTATACTATTTATAAGAAATGCATATACATGTGGTCTTTTATATTAAAATATTTATGCATGAACTTCTAGATAAGTTACCCTTTACATTAAATTCAAACAAATAAATATTGGACAATCAGTGAAAAAATGGCTGATAAAATAATGACAGAAATCCCTAATCTGATTTAATGACATTCAGCTTGAAAGCTTCATAATGCAATGCACATGATTGGAATAATGGCCTAATCAATGATAATTACAATGCTTCCAATGATTATTACACATCAAGACATGGCCTTTATGGCAGTAATAAAATCTAGGAGTTTCTTCATGGCACAAGAAAGAAATGATGCTAAGCCTGCATGTCGCAAATAGGGAGTTCTTTCGTTGGAATGAACTGTCTTGTTAAGTCAAAAACCTTTCACATGGTTTGTAAAAATTGGGACATATCGAAAGTGAATTTTCCCTTTTTGTCAAGATGAAAGCCACTGCATTGAAGTCTATGGTAATTGGTATTATATCATAATTATGCAGTGTTTTATAAACATGTTTTAAATATCAATTATAGTCATATTGATGACTGCTTTATTTACCTGTCACTCCAAAACAAAACTGTAAATAAAGGATAATCCAAGAAAAAGCCATTCTTTCCTCTCAAATCCTCACATTTTTATGAGATATGAGCCATTAGAAAGCATATTTCTGCTCTTCACAGTGTACATTTATACCCTTTTCTATCCTAACTAGAATCTGGATATAGCCTTGGTGAAAAAAGCATTTTTACTGCAGAATTTTTCTAAACATACTTCGTTTAATTCCAAATTGTCAAATTCTGAGTACCAGATTTTGTACAAAACATCACATGATCTATCTATCTTGATCACATTGATTTCAACTGTATGTGAAATCTAGATTTCATGGAAAGAAAGATCTCCCTGCAAACATACTATTCAAAACTGCCATTTAAATTTCAAAATTGCTTTCAATAAACAATCCATATGTTAAAAAGTCATGTAACAAATCCTAAGAACTGCCTTTATACCATAAATATCCTAAAGAGAGTCCATAATGACTTTAAAGTAAAACTTATTGTTTTCAAATAAGATTTTAGTATGTTTTCTATTTCAAAACATATAAATCCAAGTATATATCCAAGGAAACTGAAACAATCTTAATCAAATAAGTCTGCAGAACTGAATGAAAAATACTGTAACATTCATGACAAAGGATTTCAAAAATTGATCAATAAGGATTTCCAGAATTCCACATGCATTTCCTTGTACAGCCTCAGCAATCACAACAGCGTGAATTTCCTGCAATTTGAGCATTATGTTAATTAAAATCCATCAGTCTAATCAATATCCTGATACCGATGGATTAACGTCAAGTGCTACACAAACCAGATTTAAAATCAATACAGATTTAAATCACCCAGGAAAACAATGGAGGCTAGCTATAGAAGTAACATTGAATTACTTCACAATTTACTATTTTTTAAAAACAAATTCCGGTATCTGACTGAGAGAATCCTATAAAACAATTTCATGTTTTGTAAGCAGATGTGTGGAAATCTCAAGAGGTTGTGAATACTATTAACTATATGCAAAACATGCAAGAACACTATTTGAGAGCCTAATTAAGTAGTAAACCTTCATGGAAAATCCATTGCTAATGAAATGGAAAATGACCATGAACTTGAAAATAGTTAAAGCCTACTATCATAATAATTTCAAAAGGATAGGCTAGCAAAAGAAGCCTCAAATATGAATTGAAAAATAATGATAATTAATATCATGTTTATATTTTATTTCGTTGATTTTACTTTCAGTAGTACATGTATATTTCTTTAACCATTTTTTCTGTTAACTTGATAGTTACAATAGTATAGGTAATTGATATAGTAAAGATAAAGATAAAAATACATAATAATATTACATATTTCTAGAAGAAGTTACTCTATTGACTTCAAACCCAACACCATAGAAACAGCTCCATCATTTTATTGTATAAGAAACAAATAAGCAAGTTTTTACTATAAGCCAGGGTCAATTTACTTGGGGGACTAATGGACCAAATGTTTTTGTCCCATTCTAAAGTATAGGGTGAGACCCTTAGAAATTTAAAGATTTTAGCCATTTTCTTAATAATCGTGTTTGCAGGTCCCTGTAAGAAAAAAATAATCGTGTTTGCAGGTCCTTGTAAGAAAAAAAAAGTCAATCAACCCCTGACTAAGTGCACATGTTTATTTCTACTAACCTTCCCATCCATTTGTACAGGAGCATGTGTGTGCATTGATGAAGTCATTACAGTTTGCCCCATTCTGGCATGGATTGGAGGCACATTCATCAATGTCTTCCTCACAGATGGCGCCAGTGAGACCAGCAGGACAATCACATTGAAAGGAAGCAATTTTATCTACACATTCTCCTTGATTCATGCAAGGGTTACTTAGACATTCATCTGCAAAACAAAATTTAATACAATAAAATATAATTGCTGCATAGATAAATATTTTTAACATTTTTTAAAATCTTGGGTGTAGAACCAGTTCCAAAAGAGATAATTAAAGAATATTTAAGCTACATCTTTGTCCATTGCATTCCAATGTCTGAATACTTTTAAAAAATTTATCAAAATACAAAATATTGGAAAACAAAACATAGGCTATACCATAGTGCTTTTACAGTATTTTTAATTTACATAAAGTTTATTTGAATTAGAAAATTTTACAAAAACAATCTTCTGATCATAAGCTTTGTAGAATTGCATCACTTACTTATTTCTGCTTCACATGACAGCCCTGTATAGCCATCATTGCAAGTACATTCGTAACCACTGAGCTGATCTGTACATTTACCATCATTCTTGCAAGGTGATGAATAACAATTGTTGGGTAGCTCACAATTCTTCCCTACATAAATATTAGATTAATTAGTTGTTTTATCGGAAATTTCAACTCATTCTATCAGTTTTAAAGCAAATATGATTTTTCATTGTTTTGCATTTTCATATTACTTCAGGTAATACCTCCAAAAACTCAAATTGATTAGCACTTATAGGAAGTTGTTTAGCAGTCCTCATCAATATAATGGCAGATAGACTAAAAGTATCGAACTGCTTACCTTTGTTGAATGCTTCTGGGCACCGGCATATGTAATCACCAATTCCATCCTGACAGGTACCCCCATTCAAGCATGGTTGTGGGACACAATCATTAATGTTTTCACAAATCACTAGGGGGCTGGTAGCTAGAGTTCTGAACCCTCTAGCGCAGATGCATTCAAATTCACAGATTTGTTCAGGAGATGGACAGGGTACAGGACAAAGTGATTCTGGAAAACAACCTTTATGTATAACACCTCTGAAAAAACAAACAGAAACAATTACTTCAGTTGAAATGCAGTACATAACAAAAATACTGACAATCTAGAACAAAGAAAATGAACCACAACATTCAAAATGAGCAAATAGAGAAAAATCAGTGTATTTATTTAGCAAATAATCTGCCATACCTTTCAGATTTAACTTGTGTTTCAAAGCTAAGTAATGATGTTGGTTCCTCAGTAAAGCTGTAAGTTATAAATTTCGGGGCTTCAAAGCACCCCCTCAGTGAAACTTGGGCATCTGTGGGAAGACTGGCTACAAGGGCAGGACTTGCTACACCACCAATGGAAAGGGAAGCTGCATTCAAGGTTTGAGCACTGTCTGAACTTGAAATTCCTAAAAAAATGACAAAATTGATCGTAATATCATCAACACTTGCAGTTACATGGATTCTTAGATGCAATCCTTCGAAACATTATTGAGATGGGAAAAAAAATCTTGAAAAACATGTGGCCATTCTGTTTTGAAATAAAGGGCACTGAACATGCTAGTTTGTGCAGACAAAGAGAGGGGGGTTTAATTATTTTTGTTTGTTTTGCCAATTCATTCCTTCAAACATGGAAAATGGAGCATTTATACTTACCATAATTTACTGAAGCTAGTGTTCTCCCTGCCATATCTTTGAGGCTGGCTGCGTTTCCATCTCTGGTCACTAACACATAATGCCATTGTCCATCATTATAACTACCAGACCCTGATGACTGGTATTGTCCAGCACCAGAACCCTGTAATAGAGAATCAAAAAGAAACTTTCTTCACATCATAACAACAACAAAATGAGGTCTGGAATATAAAAATATGAAGCCTATAGATGTTTTCATATTTCTATAGAAGATCAAAAAAATGTTTTAAAATTAATTCTGGTTGATGCAACAAGTACAACTGCTCTTACCTTTTATGAAAAACAATCCTTTTGCCCCCTTTAGCATCAAAAAAACATTTTAATATTCTGAATACTGCTGCTTTATAATGTTGCCATGAAGAAACATGGATTTGATTGGGGAGACAAGTTGGCCTACTAATCACCTACCTAAAACTGCAAAGTATATTTTTTTTCCATACACTGTACTTGTACATTGAATCAATTTGGCCACTTACCTTTGTGTTTAGCCCAAGGACTAGATAGCCCCCGCTGGAGAGGAATAATGTAAGATATGCTGGACCCCCAAGGTAAAATAAAATCCCCCTATTTGCTCTGAAATAAAAAATAAAAACTATCAGTGATATGTCATAGAAAGAAAAATTCACACAAAAAAAACACTTTATCTCAATAGGGCCATTGATTTTTGGCTGTTTAAATACCATGTCTTTGAAATAGAACAAGTATGTCGAGATCAAAGATAGGCTTTGGCTGCATAGAGCACACAGACATTGATCTATCCCATCTGAATAGAGTTTGTCTTAAAGATCCTAGCAGATACCTTGTTCTGAATCTGAATGAGATTTCTGTGTGAGTTCTTGGAGTCAAAGGAACATCCATAACAATAAATGAGGTTTCCGTTTCCATGGTTACCATTGATGGGGGTGCACAAAAGTCAAGAGGGCATCTGAAAAAGACAATTGGTTAAAAGAAGATCTCATAGAATAAGAGTTTGTTGGGAATTATCTTGACACTGAAATGACAAGAAATGTTTAAATTGCAACAGTTGGGATAGCACTAGGCAGACAGTCGAATAGACAGACACCTTCAATCAGATTTAATAAATAGGTTTTAATATCATCATTAATATTATTGTTATTATTTATATTTTTATTATTATTATTATATTGATTATCATTATAATAATAATCATAATCATAATCATCTCCATACATGATACTAGTTTTAGGTTCCACAAATTTCTCAGAACAGAATGAATTAATCCCAGATAATACACAATGATAAATCCCAGATATTTGAAGAAAAACTGTCAAATTGCACTTAATAACATTATTAGTTTTGTACCTGTGTAAAAAAATCAACATAAGAAATTATATTATTCTTTAAAAAGAAATGTTTAGCCCCTATCATAATAAATATCTCTGAATCAATCTGAAATATGATTTATGAAGTCTAAAGATAGATGAGGTGTTTTGACAGCAGAATTAGAAAAAGTAGTATTGATATTTTGGGGACCTTTATTAAAAATCTATGGATACAATTGTACATACTCTCCAACATTTTTGATTTCATTAGCACCGTCAAGGTTGAGTTTTCTGCCATTTGCACTAATGTAGTCTACGCACACCACTAGATAGGCTGTCAGTCTCTCAGTGCTCACCTGTCAATGAACAGAAAACAAGAAAAAATACAATATGGAGTATATCAATACTTTTTTCGAAAAGAAAATTTTCCTCACATAAAGGCTTCCCTTTCACATGCACTTGAGGAGCATCTCTTGATTTTATTGATGTGAACGTTGGCTTTAAAAAAAAAGGACAGCCACACTTGTCAATTAACCTATAGAACCCCTAAACTTTAAAGATTGGGAAGAAAGCCAAAAAACTAGACTTTTGCACTGAAAGGTTGGTTAACTTTTTGGCAGTAGTATACTGTATGGTATGTTGTGAAATTTCTATATGTCATATAAACTCATAACATGTTATAATTGATTCCATTATAATTTGTCTTGACAAGCTAGAGTAGAAGAGTAAAGAAAAAAAGTATAAAAGAGAGCAAAGATATTGTACGTCTGTTATCCATAAACATATATTCTTTGTCAGAATTTCACAATATAGTAATAGATTTAACAATTTAGTCTTCCTTTGAGTTTGAGCGTCATGGTATGATGATTTGTCAACTTTAGAATTTTTTTAACACTAAAGACTCCAACTGACATCAAAAGATATGAGTTTAACCTTTCCTTTGAATCAATTTCCAAAATTAAATAACCTTTTCATATGAAATCTTTCGATATATTTCATGATAAATAAACTACATTCAAATACGTCTCACTTACTTTTAATTCATTAACATCTTTATAACCACCAATGTAGAGATTTCCTTGTAAATCTCTTTGAATGTTTAAATCCACATTGACATCAGTGAGATAATCCACAATGGCTGTCTGTCCGTTAATTGTTGCAATGGTATTCTGTTTGCTGTTTAATCCTCTGATGTTTACTTCATAAGTAGTATTTGATTGTAATGTACCATCTCCTATATATAACTAAGAATACATTACATAATGAATTCATTTTATATAGACAGGTAAACAATAAAATTGCATGTAAAATATTGTCGGTTATTCCAAACAGTTAACATAAGCTTATTTTCCTCCTCAATTTCTATATAATTTCGTCAACTGGGAAAATATTCTAAAATCAGGAGACTTGACGTGATTTGACCCATATATAAATCACAATTGTCATTTTTAGTATATTGTAATTGATCTAGATCTCAAGAAGAGGTTGAAAACTGTGAAATAAACTTTCAAAACAGTGCACACATATATGTCAAGTTGTACATTCATGACACCTACAGATTTGTAGGGGAAAATCTAGTGTTTAGGATCTAAAACTATTGTTCTAGACTTTAGAATCTAATACCCTAACCTATTTTATTAAAATATCCAGTCTTGACATGGGGAAATAATGTGGACAATGGGCAAAAATCTGATATCCCATATGGGACACTACCATAGTGAGGATTGGTCAATTTGAGGGTTGAGAAGCTTTTTGTAAATTTGAGTGATAGGTTTTAAGGGCTAAAATTAGACTCGAATTCTTGGCTTCTATATAGTTTCCAAGTTTTAAATTTCTGAAATTTAACTACAAGCATTTGTGCTTCTTAAATTTACAAATATTATCCCATAAAAAATATGCTGTTGACTTCGAAATTAATGCTTCCAATAAAATTATAATTTGGACTCAAATAACGCACCTCCTGCAAAAGTTATTATATGGCATAGCATGATTGTACAAGTGATCTTTTTCTAATGTATCTAGTTTATTACACAGAATCATCTCCTTCTGAAAACCCTTGGTCTTATTGCACTGACAAGAAATATTGGTCTTTGGCTTTATAATTACATGTATACAAGTTTATGCAAATATTCAACAGTCATGCAGGTTAGCTTGAAATATTTCTTTGTAATAAATCACCCCTTTCTAGAAGTTCCTACCTCAATCAATCTATCAGATGATCTCCATTCCAAGTAAATTTTCCTAGAATTAATGCCAACTGCAAAAAATGCATCTCCCCCATTTTGGTAGATCAAAATGCCTTTATCATTACAATATCGAAACTTAAATCCCAATTCTTGTTCAGCTCCTGCCAGTTGATTGCTCCCTGGATTGAAGCGGATATATGAGTTTATGTCTATGTACTTTTCTTGAGCAAAAACTTGGTTGAAACTTGTGGATAATAAAGCTGTAAAAAAGGCAAAGAAATATTTCAAATTATAACAACAAGTAAACTTCTGTGCAATGAGCATGCCCGTAAAGAGAGGGGAGGTTGAACCCCTTTTCTATTTACCCGAAAAATGAAAAATCATTGAAGTAGAAATACTGATTTTGAAGGCAGGTTCCCAATTCTCAATAAAAATGCAGTTAAATAAGTTTTCAAA
>JAVSBT010200645.1:0-13515 GCA_033118115.1 Pharyngocirrus eroticus | reverse complement strand
CCAGTTTACAAAAGAGTTTTTAAAACGTTCTGTTCTAACTAGAGGAGGTGCAAGTTTCTGTCTACTTCTTGTGTTATGTTCGTGTTGGCTTTTCTGTGGTAAGAGTTTTTAGAGTTTATGTTCAGGGTGCTGCATTTTCTTAAATAATTTATGGCACAGTGAAGCTTGTCTTTCCTTTAATGTCGTTAAGTTTAGTAGGTTGAGGGCATCTAAGTATGGTTTTCCTGGGAATATTATCTGCATTGCTCTTTTTTGTATTGATTCCACACTGCTTTGTTGTTGTTTTGTTATAGCAGTGGACCAGACTTGGCATGAGTATTCAATTGTAGATCTGACTAGGCTGATGTATATGGCTCTTAGTTCATTTATTGGAAGTCCTGATTTCTTTAACTCTCTTAAGAAATACAAACGCTGGCTTCCTTTCTTGGTAATGTGTTTCATACGTCACAGGTGACATTGTCAATGACAGACAAAGTCATTTGTAGTATACATTACGAACTTGTAGAGAAAAACAAAACATGTTACAACCTGAAGAATCCGTCCAGATTGAAGAAATTGATGAGGTATTACCTTATCAGTACGAAGTAATATTTGTGGGCTTAAAATCCACTTCAATTGGTTGCAATTAGTGAAATAAGTGATGAGTTGACTTCAAAGGAAACACCCTTGTAGGCTGGGTTGACATGAAAGATCAAAAAGGCAGCGATGTTGACACCTATTCAAATATTAATTTAATTTGTACTTCATATACATATTTAATTACAAGAGGGTCTCGTAGTCATATATTTATTAAGAAAATGGCCAATTTGGACTATGTTTATAATATGGACAATGTTTGTTTGAAGGGTAATTTCGCTCTTCATGTGACTTTTGAGCTTGTGTTTTCTTTTCATTTTAAGATTGTTAGTAAAAGTACTTTGTAACTTGATCTGATGAATATTATTCATGCCTTAATTTTCATCACAATAATTTATCCTGCTACACGTCATATTTAGTCTGAGTCTCGTTGTCCCTGATTTTGCAATGATCTCATGCTACATGTCTATGGCATATGCCCCCACTTGATTGCCCATTAAAAATATTTAACATTGCCTTTTACGTCAAAATACTATCTTTGGTGCATATTAACGGCACACATGGATTATATTGGAAGAGTCCTTTGCTTATGTCTGGATCAGGGTCCTAGCTAGTCTAGTCTCATGCGCAAAACTGCCAAAGGTGGAAGTTTCATGTTTTCAAACAGCTGACACTGACAGTTGTATAGTTTATTAATACAATATTGGGACACTTAAATAATTTGACCATTGTTTTAATTTTTAACTATAGGGGTACCATCTTCCGTGAACTGACCAAGTTGTATCCTACCCATGCGTGTCAGGAGTACTTGGCTAACTTTCCTCTTCTTGTGGAACACTGTGGATACAGGTAAGGAACTACTGGAAGCATGATCTGAGAAAATGACTGAGTCTGACAGTGACCTAGATGATAGTTCCCTGTGGGTAAATAGATAGATATTTGCCTTATATTTCATACATGTGAAGGTCAATGAATTATAAATGTTTATGTACAGTAGTTAACCTTCTGAGGCCAAAAGCCAAATGTGTTCACATTTTTCATAGACAACAAGTGCGTGTGTAGTATAAATGAATTTTAATAATTTATGCAAAATGATTTTACATTATACATGTATTTATTCTTACTTTCACACAGAGAAGATAACATTCCACAGCTTGAAGACATCTCAAGATTTCTTAAAGGTTAGTGATGTTGAAATGTACTATCTTAATTCACAAATACATCAATTCATAGATTAATATCAAAGTTAAATATGCACTGCATACATATTAAATACACTGCAAGCTTCCATTGCAGTAAAATTGTAAAACACAACTTTTGCTTCATGAAAAGTAATTCCCTGTGACTATTGTGAAATGGCATCAGATTTTGCTAGCATATGCTGTGCCCAGAAGAGTTCTTTATGTCCCTCTGTTTCATGTTTTACTATAACTTCTCCATCAAATGCCTAATAAAAGTTTCAATAGGTGATAAGAGTTTTGGGACTTTCATCATCCCTGCACAAAAATCGATGTATCAAAACAGCTTTGCAATTTTCAATTTTACAGAAAAGACAGGTTTTGCTTTAAGACCAGTGGCTGGCTACTTATCTTCAAGGGACTTCCTAGCAGGATTGGCTTTTAGAATATTTCATTGTACTCAGTACATCCGTCATAAATCGGACCCTTTCTATACCCCAGAGCCGTGAGTCATGAGCTATTTTTTCACTCACTTATACTACACTGTTTATAAAAATAGTAATGTTTAATTAAATGTTGATTAGTGGAAAATAGAAACACAAATTATTATATACCACTAAATATTACTACCAAAACTAAACATCAATATTTGTTCTATCTGTGTAGTTGCCAAGCAATTTTAAAACAATTGTCATTAAACAAAACGAGAAACAAGAAAATGCTTGAAAAAATTACTGGAAATGTATACAAATAAAGTGACAATTGATCTATATAATTATAATATATACATTCTATGGTATCTTTTTATTTTGCAATTATGTCAACCCAACTAAGAGGATACCCTCCTGATTTGGGGTTAAAAATATACCAAATTTATTCCCAATATATAGAAGATATAATTTAAGTATCTGATATTTCTTTAATGAGACCAGCTCTCTAAGGGGGGTATCAAGACCACTTTAAGCTCAAATTTCTAGACTATGATGACCTTGAGAGTGAGTTTTGACTGATCACTTCAATCATTTCTTGATAGGGACTGTTGTCATGAACTTTTAGGACATATGCCATTGTTTCTGGATTCAAATTTTGCGCAATTTTCTCAAGAAATTGGCCTTGCATCACTAGGAGCATCTGATGACGAAGTGGAAAAGTTAGCTACAGTGAGTTAAATCATTGTCAAATGAAGAACCTTTAGAATCATGCCTTTCATTTTTTTTTTTTTTTTTTTTAAAGGTTTTTTATTCCACAAAGATAAATACAAATTACAAAAGTATATAATAGAAAATTGCAATAAAAAAGGAACAAAATGGACTGGACGCCCAATGGCGTATATGTCCAACCATTTATGTCACATTTTGCAAACGACCCTGAAGTTGTTGAATTGATGTATAATTCTAAAGGACACTGGGTTGCTGGGACACAGATTGTAGTTAGCCATTCTAAATTGATAAGTTGGTTGACATGATGGATGTGGCTTGGCTATTTTTTTTGCGATTGTTAATCTTTTTTTCTTCTTCAAAATGTTGACACTATGCCAAATACAGGCAAAAAAATCAGTCAAACATGTTGTAGTCTTAATTACACACATTTTTGGTCAATAATAGAGAAATATAAAGAGGTTATTTGTGCAATAAAAGATATCCCTGCATATTCTATAGGAACCCTTTCCGCTGTTTAACATAAAAGCCCAAGTATATTCTAAGTTAAGTTGAGCTAAAAAAATATATTCTGCTGACCCGGGCCAATTTGTTATGCAAAAAAGTCCTGCAACCAACTAATCAATATGAAATGGCCTAATAAAGGGACCTTTCAATACATTTTAGACAAGACCTTCTAATTTTTCAGAGGCTTTAAACAAAACCATTCACCAATCACTCATACAGTTAACATGTTTATGAGTGATTGACTTAAAAGTGATGTATGAAGAGTTCTCCAGATACATTTCAGTTTTTAATCTTGTTTTAACATGTATCTTGCAGTGTTATTTCTTCACAGTTGAGTTTGGATTGTGTAGACAGAATGGAGAGATGAGAGTTTATGGCGCTGGATTGCTATCTTCTATTGGTGAATTAAAGGTATGGAAAGTAGCCGTGCCATCTGTAAATAACCAGGGAGGGCCTTTAACTAGCTGTATTGGTAGTCTCCTTGAATATCAGAATTAATTAGCTAATTGAAAACCAATTACCATAAGATTTAGAAGTCAATCTTTTTGGCCAGACTTTATGTTCTATGATAACATTGCTGTTATCAAACCTTCAAAGTTGGTAGGGTTCGTTTTAATACTGGAATGTTAATGTCATGATCTTCAATATATTTTAGCATGCACTATCAGACAAAGCAGTTATAAAACGTTTTGAGCCAGAAACAACAGTGGAGGCCATTTGTCAAATTACAACATTCCAAGATGCTTACTTCTACACTGAAACATTTGAAGAAGCAAAGGAGAAATTGAGGTAAAGTGCTGCTAAATAGCATATCAAATTAACACGTCCCAATATTCTAAACATTACTGTGCCTTTTGGTCCTGCCTGATACTGGCCTTAATGGCCCTTTTATGTCGTTGATTTCTCCAACAAAGATTTAGCTTAAGACTCTAAATCTAAATTTATAATCCTTTGAGAGACTTGAAGTGAATAGAAGATTTTCTCACATATAAATCTACAAAGTTGATTTCTCTAGCAAAGACTTTGGTTTGACTTTAAAGTCTTTCTGTTTATATTATCTACAAAGTTGCCTGTTAAGTTAAATGCAGGCAAACATGTGGCAATGCTAATAGGTTGAGGCTCACGGGCTAATATTGTTCATTGTGGTTTTTTTCAACAGAAAGTATGCTGCCTCTATTAAGAGACCTTTTGAGCTTGGATACGACCCATATACTCAAAGTGTGGTGGTCATGGATACAGCTGGAATCTCACAAGTGGTTTCTGATATGGGTGATAAGGTCAATCTCATCCAAAATGCTTTAACCAAGGTGTAAACCAAGGTGTAACGACTGGCAACCTTCATTGTACATTGAAGTCACCTACTATGATACCATCCTTAGTGTTGATGAAAAAAAGAGAAACAGTGTTCACTTTTCAGATTGTGGATTCCATGAATGGAATATTCTAGGAATGAATCAAAATATGTATAAATTAGCAGGTTTATTTTTATTTAATTTATTCATAACTTTATGAACATTAGAAATATTCTAGAAGTAAAATTAATATATTTCAGCTTATAATAATTTTCCGACATAGTTATGATAAAGTTGTTACAGGTACAACATCTTTAGGATAGGTCATAGGTTTCACCATACTCTTCTACATCTTTAATTATACACCTTCCACCCAAAAAAGTGTATATTTTTGGCTCCATGGTCTCCCTAACTATAAGCTGATATCTTACCTCTCTTTAAAAAACATTGCGGATTCATAACTTTAATTCAGTAATTTATATCGAGGGGTGGGGGGGGGGGCATTCTGTTTTCACTTTGTTTTGCATTTCTTAAATCATGTGCAAAAAGGCTGGAGTGAAGTAAAATTGTAGCTTAGGTAACTGAAGCTAAAAGTATCTACTTTTATTGGTCCAAAATGTGTTAAGAAAGTAGTAGATGAGTAAGAATGAAAGAAATATAATCAAATAAAAACCCATAACCCACCTTACTACATCTATACAGTCATGTACCTTGAGTGACAAGAGATGGATTAGTTCTGGCATTGTGATAATGATGTTATTATGTGAAAATATTAGATAAATCATATTGTTAGCAATCATTTGACTTTTGAAATCATTTATTTCACATATATCTTACATTATATTATGTACATTATAAACAAATATTCAACTTTCATTTGCATAGTTTAAAACAATCTTTAAAACTACAGTATATACATCATTCATGTATACTTTTGTACAGTAAATAATATATTCCTTTATCCTTGAAAATGACAACAACCAAAGGCACAAATTGTAAATCAAATAAGTTAAAGGACACAGAAACAGTTTAAATGTGAACTACATCCTTGCAATTGTTGAGACATGATGAAAACAGTTTAAATATATAGTTTAATTCCATACATTATATATCTTTGAAGCATTAACTTTTTCAACACCTTTATCATCACAGCTACACTCTTGTTGTGTACATGATATCTGCTAGTACAAGAAAGAACCTTTGAGATTTGATTGAAACGTAACATATTCTCATGTTATTTTCAACACTCTCTTATAAAATTGCATGTCTACATGTATACAATTCCTCCTTTACATAAATACCTACTACCCCATCCCCTCCTAGGTAAATTTATATTGAAATTGGAACAAAAGTATGATTTGATAATGACAGTGACAAAGATATTTATATATCATCCTACATATAGAAATATTGCAGTATTTTTGAAGATTTTTATAAGCCTTTTGACACCATTGACAACTTTTTCTTCACCACTACCTAGTCATTCCTTTTCTCTTTCTGAAGTAATCTGGAGCAGATTCATACAACCAATCAGGATCAACAACACTTAAATCTCTGCAATGAATCGTACAAAAATATTCATTCAATATCTATGACACAGATTGAGTTTGGTAATGATAAATTACTGTTGATATTTTGCAAATAAGTTTTTTCTGTTAATTTGTTTTTAAGAATTATAAGTATTAATTTCAAAATAATGTTGAATGATATTACCTCATATAGCATTTTGTGGTCTGTACTAGTTCGTTGTATAAGATGTATGCAGGTTTACACTTAAAGAGTGATGATGATGGATGGATGGTCACTTTCTTTCTGTTGCTAAGCTGAAAAATGAAACATCAAAATTTGAGATACTTCTATTTTATTGAGAAAAAAACTCTCATTGAACTTTCATTATTATTCCCTGGAAGCGAGATATAATATACATACAAAGCTTTTCATTCTGTTTCTATTGGTTCACAGTCTGACTCTTCTTACACAAAAAGTCTTTGCTAGCAATGAATAATCCTATTAAAACCAAGCTTTTGAAATAACTAAAAGATAAACTATCTGATTATGGAAATTCATTATAATTCAATAAATACAAAAAAACTTACAGTGAAATAGTCTCCTTCTCTTTGTAACTCTGCAGTATTCATAAAAAAGCCAGCAGTCAGGCACTTTCTGAATTCACAATACAAGCAAAAAGATTAGAATAAATAAGGAATATAAAAAGCCACAAATATCAACAAAAACAAACACACATAAAATTTGCATCTTAGTGTGAGGACCAGGGAATAACTAACCTTGATTCTCATAGCAGTTTGTTTCACCAAATTGCTAAACTGCTAATCAAATTTAACCAGATCTAACACTGCAGAAATGCAAAATGCAAATCAAAAGTCTAAAAGTGCTAATCAATTTTGTGTCGCTAAATTATTCCCTGCGAGGACATAATTGTGAGTTTTATTCAAGTATTTGACTTTTGAGGCTTCTGGCCATAATTATATAAAATGAACACAATACATAACAATAATACATTTTATAATTTTGCCAATTCCATCTTCCTTATTTCTAATATAAACGAAACTACCTATTGCTTTATTCTGTTGCCATTATATCAGTAAAAGTCTTCAATGGTCATGATAATCTACCAAAATGACTATTTCTTAGTTGCTCATATGCACTACAGACTAATAAAAAATAGAATTTATTTTCGATTTCATCTATGTTATTCCCTGGAGGAAAAGTCTATAAAGATTTCTAACCTGACTGCTGCAGTTTCTCTGCCACATGATTCAAACTTGAGATCTAGCCTTTCACAGATACCTCTCAACTGTTTTCTTACATCTGTAGCTGTCTTCATGTTTCTTCCATTGATGAAATTCTCATGACACCATTGCTTATAAAGTAAATATTTTAAAAGGCATAAGTGATAAAATTAAGGACTTTTACTAATGCAAGAAAAATACACAACCATTCAACAAATAACTATAACTGAAACATCTCAATTTCATAACTTACTTACTAGATCAAGAAAAATACTTCTTTCCATCTGAAAAAATTTCATACCTTATTTCCACCAACTCCTTTGAATGCACGATAAACATTGAGCAGCGTCACATGATCCCCTTCACTGGATACAAACTTTCTACGAGCTGCTAATGCTTCTTCCTTCTATTTGTTAAGAAGCAAGAATTGAAAGTTATGACACGACAATGAAATGAATGAAGATGCGATTATTTCTTTCAAATTGAATACAAATGGAGTATCAAATAATGAGTGCACTTACTTTGTTTTGGGGGGTGTGCAGCACAGATTCGACAGACAAAACAGATACAACAGTTAAAACTTCCTCTCTACCAAGAAAGAAGACACAAAAAGGGCAAAGATCATATACAGCAATTTAACACAGTGTGTAAGTTTTGAAAAAGTATAATTGTAATGAAACAACAATATTTATGGCTTTCCTCAGGAAAATTTATATGCACCATTGCTATAAAAGAGGGTATTATCTTGGCTTTTTCTCCTACAAATGCTTATGGACCAACCTTTAAATTTGTTAGAAAATATCCCTATGTGTTAAAAAAGTTACAAAATTAAGGCTAGCTTCTCTATCTTGCACTTTTAGAGAAAATAAAATTGCATACTTTGATTAACAATGTATCATAACTAATTCAACAATTTTTGGATACTTTCTTCAGATTCTTCATGCATTATGCATATTACATGCAATAAATGATTATCATTTTACTAAATATCATTATAATAAATCCAAAGCTAGCTTCTCTGTCTTGCACTTTTAGAGAAAATAAAATTGCATACTTTGCATATTACATGCAATTTAAATAATTATCATTTTACTAAATATCATTCATTATAATAAATCCAGTCTAAAACTTACAGGCATTGATGTTCTTTAGCACTGAGGATGGCTTTTGACAATCTTGGATCCAAAGGAAAAGCAGACATCTGTTTTCCTATTGTTGTAAGCTGGTAACAGAGAAATCAATAATCAATTCAATCTTTTAATCATAAGTCTTCATTAAGTAGATCTTGTGTCAAAGAGTCATGTGTACAATATCCCTATCCACATATAAGGACTTTTAGCAATCACATAAATTCTTCCTTACAATACATCCCTGGCTTTAATAGCCAGGAGACAGATTGTACAGTGAATGTTATGGCAGTTATATAACTACCTTTTATTGTAAATTTACTAATTATTTATTTTTCTTTATGTTTCTTCTATCATTCAATTGTAAAACTGTAACCCTTTTTTACGAATAAATTAAACATTCATACATACTACAATGATTCAATATTAATGGGGAAACAAGGATGTGTGGCTACCCCTGATTTAACAACATATATTAGACAGTAAGACTTACTTCAAAGTTTAACTTATCAAATGTTACAATATCATTATTATTCATTGTCCTATTCTCGTGCTTTTATTTTGAATTTCAAAATTTCAAAATACCTCCATTTTTTCTTTACCGTCAACAGCACCTAATAATTCTAACTGCTCCAAAGCATTCTCCATAGACTAGAGAAAAGAGAGAGAAGAAAATACACTGTATGTCAATTAAATTATTAAGTACATTGTATCTAACATGTCAAATTTAAAAAGACTAAATTAATTTATTAGATTTATCAGCTTTTAACAGATTTCTATTTATTGCAAAAAACTTCACTTGTTCAAAAGTGTTATCTCACCTGTGTTGTTGGTTTGTCCATAAAATCAAAATTTTTCACATCTTTTATACCCATGGCTAACAGTTGTAACACCACACTAGCTAAATTGCACCTATAATTATAATATCAAAATGACATTGAATCTTTTTGTGTTTGAAGTCTATCATTGTTTTTACTTTTCCAAAAATTCTCTCATTACAGAACTGTTATAAAAAAAGAAATAAATGTAATAACAAATTCAGCTATATGTGATAAACATGTTTTGACAAGTTACCATAACATTACCTTTGTATTTCAGGTATAGTACTATTAGGAAGTGATTCAAATTCTTTTTCCGTAAAAAGTCTATAACATGAACCAGGAGCCTCTCTTCCAGCTCTTCCAGTTCTCTGCCATGCTTGGGATTTGGCAATTTTGTGAACTTTTAAAACATCAAGGCCGCTGTTTGGGTTGAACGATCTAGTAAATGACAATAAAGTCCACAATAAATATGGCTTTTAAACACATATGTTAAAACACATATGTATAATTTGATCAAGAGTTTAACCTCATGGAAACAAGATCAGTTGTGTGCAGTCACTCAGATCTGTATTTGAAGAATGTATGCAGTGTACTTTTTTCAAAATTGAAGCAATTTTTTTATAATCAAAATTTTTTAATCTTGCAACATAATAAATAATCTTACTTTGCTTTGACCATCCCTGTATCAACCACATATTTGATACCATGGATTGTGACAGAGGTCTCGGCTATATTTGTAGCCACAATCACTTTTCTTGCACCCTGCAAAACAAACCAAGAATAAGTGAATCCTTTTAAAATTCTTCTTCAAAAATACCACACCGACACTTTGTTGTGAAATTATTGAAAACTTTTAGATGATATTTGGAATACCTATTAAAACATTATTCTATTTATCAATTTTCCTTACCATGGGTGTCTTTTGAAATGTCCGTAACTGTTGACTAGGTGGCAGTGCAGCATACATTGGACACACAAGGAGTGATGGACAATCTAAATAGAAAAAAAACGGAAATCTCAGTCGGAAGACAAAATGGCTATGAAAGCATAAAGATTTTAAAATCCTATAATCGACACTAAAAAATTAATTAAAATCATTGATGAAAAAAAGGAATATTCATAATACCATACCTTGAGGCAAGCTTTGGGCGATATCTTTAATTGACTTTACAACAGACTCAATTTCTTCTTGTCCAGTCAGAAAAACCAAAATGTCCTCCCTACCAATCAATAGGAATATAAATTATGCCAAAAATCCATAGACTAATTAATCAATTTGGAATGGCCTAAATATTATACACAATAAATTAGTAGGAAAATAATGCCATCACATTTAATTTTGTGCCGATGCAAATAATTAAAATTAAAGAAAATTTAAATTGTCTTACCCAGCAGGTGCCTTTTGGTGAATCTGGAAAACAGTTACTAAGGCAGAAAAAATATAGTCACTTTGAGGCTCCTTGGAGTACATTAGCTGAAAATATGAAGTTTGATTTGTATGTTTTTATTTCACATAAAGGGTCTTTCTGCACTAGTGTTATAAACTCAGAGTGTACATTTTGGACAGGCATCGCATATATATACGTAATTAGCTCTAATTCGACTCTGTCCAAATGTTCTGGTCATCTGCTGAATGGTAACATATGAAAGTTTCTTTTTACCCATTCTAAAGGTTTAACATAAATGATATATGAGACTCTGGGTTTTTTCTCTTTCACTTAACCTGAAGATGTCTAAACTGTTGAAGAAATATTGTTCATATAATTAAATACAACAACATAAAAATAACTTTTTGGGGATTCTTTATTTTATACAACAAGAAACAGTTTTGAAAAAAATAACCTCTACTTAGTATTTACCTGTATTGGATACTGTCTTCCTTCAAGATATAACACAGGGGCATTGTTGAAATAAGTGGAAAAATGATCTACATCCATTGTAGCAGACATCACAATAATCTAAAAAAAGAGAAAAGGGGGGAATGTTATTCAAAAATGAATTCAAAAATACAATTTCAAAAATTTTGGAATAAGACAATTCACTTTGACCAAGAGAAATCATCAAAAGCTTAAAACTAGTAGCATAATAAATATTACTCATTTTCATCAGGACCTTACAAGGGAGGTGCACACTAATAGTTCAATGATTAACAATTTAAGTTTGTTTACAAGTGTGTATGTAATTTAATTTTGAGAATTAAGAAATCATCTTCTCATTTGTTACGGAGCTATAAAAAATACCTACTTTGAGTGGCCTCATACCAATTTTTTTTCTACGTCTCTGTGCTGCTTTGACTACACCAAAAAGAACATCTGTGTTGACAGTCCTCTCATGAGCTTCATCCAAAATCACAACAGAATATCTTAAATTAAAAAAAATGATATATTGCATTATTTCTACATACTTCGTTTTTCAAGAAATACCATTTTGATAAACAGTAGGCTTGTTCACATCAACCTAAAATATTTTGTATCAGGCGTATATGCTCTGTTCCAATTGTGGTTTTACTCAGTCTTATTATCTGTGCTGCTGAAATCATGTTCAAACATACCTTTTCATTAATGGATCCAAGATTGCTTCTCTTAAAAGCATACCATCAGTCATATATTTGATTTTTGTACTAGATGTTGTTGTGTCATCAAAACGAACTGTGTATCCAACCTAAAAAAACAGTACATGAACAAGATTTTAGTAGAGTAGGAAATAAAGTCCAAATCGAATAGCCCCTCGGGCCTGATTCTACTTTTAAAAGTTCAACATTTCTCTCAAAACTCACTTATCTCCAAAGTTTGACTTAAAGTGTGTTATATGACTACTAAATTAAATGCCAAGTCCTACTTATATTTAAGTGGCTACTCGATATGAAAAGACTTTCATAAGAATCATATTTTGAGGAAAAACAATAAAAAGATAACCATTCTTTCACCATCTCTGTACATAGCTTCAGAAACAAGACTTTTCTAAAAAAAAGTCTCTGACACTTCTTTATTCTATTCTTTATTCAAGATTTCTATTTTTCAAATATACATACCAAGCTTCCAAGTTCTGATTCTTTCTCTTGAGATACTCTCTGTGCTATTGTAATTGCAGCAACCCTTCTGGGCTAAAACAAGAATTAGTGAACAAATCTTTTTAGTGTTTGAAGAATATTCTTTATGTATACAACTATCTCACTTACAAAAAATGTCAAACTTAATAGAGCTGTTCTTTTTTTGTTAAGATAGAAGGGTTGCCTTTTTGTCTCTCCTAAACATATTCACATCTTTGCACACATACACATATATATTCAACTTCTGGGAACAAATCGAATAGCCTGCAACTTCTTATTAGGGGTACTTCAAAAACTAACATTTTTGCAAAGTCTTTTTTTTTTCTACCTGTGTACATGCTATAATCAAATTATGATTTTGTCCAGCTTCATACAAGAACTGGGGTATTTGTGTTGTCTTTCCACTACCAGTCTCCCCTAAGACAATTGCAGAATCAGTTTTGCTCAATTCTTTCAGTAGTTTTTTTCTAGCTGGATAGATTGGTAATGCCTGCCTTTGTTTCTGTATGTTTTGGCCATCCCATGATGAAGGTGAAGCTACAAAAACACCAATAAATTAAACAATTATGTCGTAAAGTCCAAAATATTACATATACACAAATCTATGGGAGAAAGATACACCTTTAAATTAAAGATGGAAACAATTGCAGATAAAATACTATGAAATAAGAAAACAGAAGGCAATATCAACAACAATTTTTTTATCTGTTACTTTACTAGTACAAGGCATTTATGGCCTTTCTCTGCCCAAGTACAGAACTCAACGTTAAAAGCGATTTACTTGTTACACTTTCATTAAAATTCACACCTTTTTCATGCTTCTTCTTTTTGGGGCCAAACTTTGAAGAACAATCATGTTCAATGGGTCTCTTCATGTTTTCTTTACTTTAGTCTTTAGGACAACAAATGTCAAATCAGTCAAAGTTCTTTATTTTTCCTTTGCTTGATCAATTTCTTTTTCCACTTATACACTTGAAGGCGATCTATGATAATACAAAAAAAATGTAGTTATGTGTGACGTTCAAAATAATGATTCTTCAAGAAAACAACAGCTTAAA
>JAVSBT010200534.1:1184-13516 GCA_033118115.1 Pharyngocirrus eroticus | reverse complement strand
TAATCACCTTTCATCAATATATTAAAAAGTTAAATTTATTATCTTAGATGTATATCAAATACAATATTTAGTATTGACCATAGGATCTTTTGTGGTGTGGACAAGGAGTCTCCGTGTTGTGGACTAGAAATCATCTACAATAATTACATAAACTACACACAGACTTTTAAAATCTAAGTAATAGAATTCCTATTCATGTGAGTCTGTATCTGAATTAATATTTTTTCCTAGATACTAAGATAGACATCAATTTGCCGGACACGGATGCAAAATTTGCGTCCGTTCCCGCTCACGGATGCAGTACTGCGTCCGGTCCTGGATGCAAAATTTGCGTCCGTTCCCGGTTCACGGATGCAGTACTGCATCCGTACACCGGTGATATAGCTACAGCCAAGAAAAAACTCGAGGAGATGAACGTTGACAGGCAGCATCTACACGTCCACTACGAATCTCTTTCTTTAAATTATTTGACAGCCAAACCTGCACAACTACAAATATGATTTACATAAAATACTAAAACAACACAGGCACAGCCTTAGTATGTGGGCCACGTGTAGTTAATGTGAAGGATTGCTGGAACTTTCTGTAGCATGGCAATTGTTTACACCACGTGACTAGATTTGCCTCGTTTTGATTGTAAGTTTCCTAGTGATGATACACCGGGGATCTACCCCATTGTCTCTGTGTAAGTTTTCAGATGTTTTGCAACAAATTAAAGAAATGGCAACTCTTTTTGTTTATTTGATTGTTTTATTAATTGAATTTTGGTCCAGTTTTGCTCAAGCAAAATTGTTACTTTTACTGATTATCGCCGATTAATAGAGCACACTCACTGTGCCAGTGTAGCCAGTGTAAATACAAGTTGGAGTCTTTCGGTAAAAGAGATAGAGAAGAAAAGAACAGGGGGAGAGGGGCAATACTTGTAAAAATGAAAAGGATGTCATAATTATTATTCAAATTATATTAGTAATGATTAAATTATCGTAATCTGCTTACATTAAATGTGATGAATGTTTCAAAATCAAAACCTTAGACTAGCAAAAATTATATAATCCAAACCATTATTTTTGCACAGGATTTTCAAAAAATGAATTTTTAAATAAGATCTGAAGACAAATAATTGAAACAAAATAAGCAAAGATGGCAACAAGAGTACTAAAAGTTACACCTTATCAGGATATAGGGATGATTGGAGCCCCACCAAATTCAGCAACAGGTCTAAGGAGGCGTCCTCAATCAAGTTATGAGGGAACCCCATCACATTCACAACTATCATATGTTCGAAATCCACAACCTCCATATTCAGCAAGGACGGTTTCAAGAGTAGGAGGTGCAAACTGTTCTTCAATGACAAAGATGATGAAAATGAATTTACCTATTATTCCCCATCCTGCCTCACGCTTAGGAAACAAAGATGAACTGAATGTTGTGGGACAAGCCAGTAGAAATGGAAGAAGCAGTGTAAGCGATATTAGCAGACCTAGGTCTCTTCTAGGCCTGGATTTAAATGTGAACGTCAACAATAAAAATCTACCTCCTCCAGATGTAATAGAATCTACTGATGGCATTGAACGCCATGCAGGTGCTACATCACGAATGGCTAAATGGGCTGTAGCAGGTAAGAAGACTTAGGCTTATAACTTTTAAGAACACTATAAAGTATGCTTTCTTTGATCAGTTTAACCAAAATACATGAAGAATTGCATTTTCAGCTGTATCACAGTTAGGTCATCAAAATATTGCCAATGCTATTCACCCAAGTCAGACTGCCTTATAAGAAAAGCTTGCATTAGAAGTAAAATACAGCTAGATATCAAAAATGGAATATCCACAAAGAAATGATATTGTTTACGAAAGGATTTACTTTTATAAAAAAAACACTTTGACACCAACAACTCTTTTGAAATATCAGCAATAGCAATGATCTGTGTCAAAGTATTGTCAAGTGTGGTGTTTATTGTGTTGTAGTTCTATTTGAATCTGGATTTGAGTGAATTGCATAGATAAAGGAACTGAACAAACGATTGATAGAATTTTTGAGTAGGGTCTTGGATTTTAAATCTTTTGAGTACATAGGGATTATGATATTAATGAAAATTCTTCGATTTTGAGTGCCAATTTGTTTCTCTCAAAAGTTCAAATAAACTGATAATCCCTTCTGTGATTTTTAGATGTAAAATTACGTGTGTGTAGAGTCAAACACAATTTCTCTCCTAGTGTCTTAATTTGGTATATACCCCTTACATACAGATTTGCAAAACTGTTATTGGTTCCAAGATTCAGGTATGAAATATTGTGATTGTGTATTCAGGCAATTTACAATCTTCTATATTGCAGATTTACAGGGGAGTCCTACAAAGGCAGGTGGCAAATGGACAAGTAATGATTCAGCAACCAGATATACCCCAGATGATGTAAGTCAAATGTTTGAAACAACATGGTTTATGAAATCCAATGAGTTGTCATAAATATTATATCCAAGAAATAACTTGGACAAAGAAATAACTTGGACACAATGCAAAAGAAATATCAAAGTTTAAACATATATGGGATAAAAATCTTATTGACAAAGACCCCCTGCTGTTAAAAATATTTCTTGACTACAGAATGTATTATTTGCAGAGGGTCATATATCATTTTAATACTATAGATTGGTCATGAATTCTTTGAATGATTGAACACTAAAAAAATGCTCTTTTTTATTTTTTTATTTATAGTTCATGAATCTTTAAATATTGTATGGCTCTAAATCAATTTGACATTTGAGTAATATTTTTATAGTCCGCATTGATACATTTATTTAAACTATTCATGAAGTGTTTGCTATTCAAGAAAGAAAAGATCTATGCTTTAATCTAGTCAATGAAGTGGGATTATGAATTATTTATATGACAGATAACACTAAACAGTAGATTGAAATGTATATTATATCTGGGATATGAAATGTTGCTGTGTACATATTCTAGTGTTGATAAATACTTATATTGAGGTCTTATCTTTAAAAAGAGTACTTCTACAAGGTGAACAGTAAATCATTTTATTTTACAATTGTAGAACTGGAATTTGATAAACAAATGTTTTAGGATTTTTTTTGGTATCTGTTATAGCATTACATGAAATGCTTATCAGCCACGGTATGTAGATAATTATGAAGCATTGGAGCTAAAAAAATGAAAATAGATACTTTAAAGATACAAAATAATATCTCTTAGTGGTCAATCAAGCCTGCTTGAGCAGTGAATACCTTGTTCATCAGAGATAGCATACAAAATACATTATATGAATAAAACAAAAATATTGATTTAAAAAAAACAAAAATATAATTATATGATCATTGATGATAAGGATAATCAAATAATAATGAAAATAACTGTGACGTAGATAAAGGTAGATAACTTGGGATGAATTATAGTTGAATCAAAGCAATTCTCAGAATTGTTTTCTTCTATTGATGGTCGATCATTAGTAATTTAGTAGGTTTCTTCTATGAACAAATTAGAAATCAATCTTTGCCTAGAAAATGAATTGGATGGAAAAGCAATTAATTCATTGGATTTGAAACATAAAGAGTCATGACATTTGCTAAATAAAATAAAATAAAAAATGTCAAAATTTGTATGACACCCCTTCAAGGTCTGGCCTTTCAGAAGCACTTTTTAAACAAAAAGCAGAAAGTTTTTTTTCATATAATATTAAAAGACTTTCTTTCTTAAATTTTATGATACTTATCTCTTTATGTGCACCATTTTTTCTAATTGTAGTTGGAAAGATTGATTTACGACAAACTAACCACCAGCTACCATGGTTTGAAATATCTTTTTATTGGTAATGATCCATCTGGACAAGGCACGGTTACAAAGTAAATTTATTTCTTAAAGAAATAATGTTGCATAATTACAATTCCCTTGCAGAATCTTCATCAAGGTTCTTGATCCTACACAATAATACTAGTTGAGTTAATAGTAGAGGTATATCATAGATCAAAATTCTGCTTTAGTGGACTTTTTTTCCTGTCCATTTATTGCATAATCATGTATATTTGTATGATAAATATATCTATTATCAATTAAATCATAATTGTTACCTTGTATAATGTCTACATATTTTCAAATGATTGTTGAGTGCCATTTTTTTCTGACTTGTTCCAGAGAAGCACTCTGTAGAATACTGTGCAGCTTGTGTGGTTATGTTACATCAGACCAATGCCACAAGCTACTTGAAAGGTAAAGCTATTGAAAGCATCAACCTCCAAGTTTCATGTTAAAGTCAACAATTTATAATAGAATGACATGCTTATTTTATAATCATCCATTGCGTGTTTTAAATGATTAATTATTATGGGAAATTTTATTTTCAAAATGAAGAGATGTATTATATATTTACACGGATATTCTTAAACGTGGAGCAATACAGCGTCAAGTGCTAGTAACTTGTGATTGGGGAACACTGAAGAGTAAAGTGTCTTGTAGCCTTGTAATTGTGTAAGACACTTTGCTCCACAATGAAAAAAATATTTATAAAAGATTTCTGTTTTCAGACTAGGACTTGACCAAAAGGAAACCATTGAATTTGACACTTTTGTCAATTGTTTTAGGGAAAATGAGGTAGGCCTATATTTTTTTTTCAAGGGAAAATATAGTACACTCTTTAATGTTTGGTGCAATTTTTTTTAGAAAATATTGAAGGGTAGCATTCAGTATAAATGCGAATTATAAAAAGAACCTGTTAATTAATGAACTAATTTCAAAAGAAGGTATCGCTTCCTGGACAGTAGTAAATTTTGAATATTTATCTTTTTGACATAAGCTTCTTCCCATTTTTCTTGACGTAATTATATTGAAACCATAAATTATACATAGCTTAAAAAGAAACCATAAACAAATACATAGATGAAGTTGATCAGAATTGTATTCATATCATAATGATAGTATTAAAATACTGTCATATTTTGTTTCGTGACTTGAACAGACCGTGAGAAAGGAATGGGTGTCATCAATACAAAGCATGATGATGAGTCAGGAAAGAGAGAAATCTTTGGAGCAGCATTTAAAGAAAAAGGAAGATTTCCAATCTGTTGGAGCACCGTCATCAGCGTTTTGTTTCCAGTTGTTAAAAGAAAGAGCAAGAAAGGGGTAGGATTCAATGTGAATCTTTCAAGATTTGAAATGAAACAAAACATTGTTGTGATTATAGAATTTATATGAACATAATCGATCTGGTAGTAAGCTTTACGCATTGTGCAGCATTCTGATTTTTCAAACATTATGGCAAAACAAAAGGGCACAAGGCACTATAAGTAGTGGCAATGCACTTTGATAGACAATTTCAAGAAAAAATGGTGATATTGATCTAAACAATATAATTATAATTTATATTGTTAATGTTTGTCACATGAACTTGTCTTTTTTTGTATAGGGAATTTGATATCTTTGAAATGCTTCCTCGCATTTGCTTTGAAAAAGATGGAGTAGTGGTGGCACCACAGTTTCGTGATATGATCAGAAAATTGGGATTCTACCTCATTCCTGATGAATTCAGAAAGCTGTGGGAACGGTATTGTATAAAATGTTTTTGTCTTTGATCTAGAATAATTGATTTTTCCGTGACATGAAGATTGATTACTATATTTCTCAAGTTCATCAAAAAAGAGAATACTTCGACAAGCAGTCAGGGCAGGTTGATAAAGGCTAGGTTTTGGAGACCAAAATTAGCCCTAAAGAAAGCTTCTGTGTGGTAACAATTTTTTCACCTAATGAAGAAACGAACTCTTGCAAATAAAATTGGTATTATAATAATATTTTGTTATCTAAATGATTAGAATTACTTACCCATCATTAGTAATGTCCATTTTTTTGTCCATTTTTCTATCGAACTAAGGTATGCTAATGTTGGAATAGCTGCATGCCCAACCACAAAGCTGATGAGACTGCTAGGCCTTGAAACTGATGGCAGAGTAAGGCCCATGACTGTCCCAGAAGGGGTTATTATGACTAGAGAAGAACTCAAAAATCCAAACCAAATACCAGTAAAACAGGGCAAGGTAAGGAGATGTGTTGTTGGATTTTGAAAATCAAATAATTTATATTGCATATTAAAGAAATCAATGAAAATTACATAGTAGAATAATATTGAACATTTTAGAGATATAATGTTTCTATTGGATGCTTATTCTGTCATAACCACATTGATTTACTGCAATTTTTTTTGTAATTAAATCTGCTTTTCATAAAGGATCTGACAACAGAGAGTTAGTATTGATTTTACTGGTTTATTCACACTATTTTATAAGAAAATAAATTTTATAGCACTTTTTATTTATTTGCAAATCTGGTTTTAGTCATCATTATCATTTTCATACTAATACTGCACTATAATATAATATAAGAAACCCACCATGCTAATTTTCTGGAGATAATGTTTACAATTTGTTTGCACTTTCATTCTGTGTTCAGTTTTGGTGTGGGGGTGGAAGAATTTGACACTTTTAACAATATCATAAAGCTACTTTCTGATCTTGCCAATTGTTCTGATTGCAGTGGTTTTCTAAATAAAGCTGCTGTCTAGTCCAGTAGAAATGAATTCAAAAGCTTTTTGTGTTTATCCTATTTGTTTGTGGCATAGAAAAAGTTTTTCACTCACCACAATTATTCCTGTCTCATTAATATGACAAAGAAAGTTTTTACTTGGGAACCAGGTCTACAATTTGTATCTTATGATATGCACGTTTTTAAAATCACTTTTGTTTGTACATGTAATTTACCATTGCTGAATCTTTCATTGTGTGTATAATTCCTTCTTCTTGAAATTGAGAGATGAAAATTGATGTGGAAAGGTTTTTTTACAAAATTAAAAAGATATATAATTTGATCTAGAGTTAATTGCCTGTGCATATTTAAGACTTAAAGTTGTGGTGCAATATAATCATAATCTATTTTTGGAATAGGAGGAGAAAGAGAGACACAATAAAATAGAGAAAGTGACCATTCATAAACCAGACAACAAAGTACAGGAAGAAAAACCCAAACCAACTAATCTGAAAAAATCTTGCAAAAAAGTACCTCCCAAACTGGTTACCACTATGGATAGACTCTATTATCTGGTGAGAGACTAATAGGAAAAGTAACCAGAAAAAAATATATAATGCACTAAATAGTAGGGTTATGTAATTCAGAAGATAGGAATTGCAAAACTGAATGTGATACATATCATTTCTAAAAATATTTTCATTCCTTAGTTTGATGAAATATTGTCGTGTGGGCATTTGAGGTAATTAAGTAAAAAATTCTCTTGGTATACATGTACCTGCCCACAATATTAAGTCAAGTCAAACAGGATTTTGATTGACATTAGTATTTTACCAAATTGCAGGTGGCAAAGGATGCAATCAATCTTTGACCATTAAATTTGCTCAAATTTGGACAATCAAAAATAATGTGATCATTTTTATTTTCCAGTTTGAAGAACCTTATCATCACATGATGGAATGCTTTCATCGTTTTGATTTCATGGATGATGGCATTATTTCCAGGATCGACTTTAAAAGAGTTCTTGAAGAAAATGGCCTCCCTATTGCAGCTCTGGAATCAGAACATTTTTTAACTAAGTAGGGTTCATAAGCATTCTTCAAGTGTACAAGAGATTATTTAAATGACTTCAGTATTGATTTTTTGTCCTAGGACAAGGGAATTTTGTGCCTTGTGAGCAGTTTTCTTCTTGCGATTATATTTTTAAAAAATTGTTTCACATAAATGCTACATTGAGGTCCTTTTATTGCTTGTTCAAGAATGAAGTGCAACAATTATGTAAAAGATCTGTCCCACTTTTCAGGAAAATTTGGCAAAGTTCTAGTGAATGCTTACATGTACATAATTATATTGTGTTGAATAGATCACTTTTAACATGAATATGATGAGTATAAAGTTATGTGTTTACTTCCCACCTATTCTATTTTTGCAGACCTACCAACATGTTTACAAAATGTAGTATAGTATTACACTCCTATTGAACTTTGATTATTGTTATGTATTTCTTCTTCAGGTGTGGTATGAGAGCTCTAACCAACCAAGTGAATTACAAAGAATTCCTCTTGAAATTTTTTGACAAAAGTGACGGTGGTTTGATGGCCAGAATTGTTTCTACGTTAACATTCAAGTCAGTTCACCAATATCATAAACCAAACAAAATTCACACTTCGATATACATTTTCCATGTAGAGTCTCAATTTTGTTTTAATATAAGATCTTTAATATATATTTTGCTACAGAGAAATTTCCCTGGTTGTTTTATTTCAAATTACATAGCATAATTATTCACCTTATGCAATGTATAATTTCCAGGTTTGGAAGAGAAAATAAAAAGTTTGAGAGACCTCCAAGACACGTTTTGTCTGTAGAAGAATTGGAATCCAGATTTGTTGAATATATACATGGAGATTACTTACATTTAGTAAGACTCTTCAAGTAAGTGGAGACTATAATTAATGTTCTTGTCATCAAACCTTTGTTTTTTTACAAGAATAAGAAACTTTTGAAGATGCCATTTCCCATTGTCAGAATAGACAATTATATGAGTTATATGATTTTAATGTTCAAGATTAAGATCTTGCTTTTACAATTATTTTTTTTCCAAAATCTTTGTCTTTATCAAGTTATTCTTTGTTTCTACAACATAATCATGATTTAGTTTTGCATAGCATTCTTTATCTCATACTGTGAAATATAATTACATTTTCAGAAAACTTGATAAGTATGACATAGGTGTTGTCACTCCATTAGAATTCAGAAATGTTGTGGACAAGGTCCTAGGCATTACGTTGAAGGATTCAAACTGGGATGAATTGAGGACTAACTTCATCTTAGATGCTGATGGACTGGTGCCATATAATAAATTCTTGAAACTTTTCTGGATAAGGTAAGAATGATTGCATTCTGGAACCAGACTGTCAAAGTAACTAAGGTTGTAAAATGTAATGCCACTATTGGTGGGATAGGAAATGTATATAACTCTGAAGTATGAATGTCAAATGACGGCATCAGAAGAACATGAGTGTTTTACAAAACTAATGGAAGGAATAATGTTGTATTATTTCAGTCCTAATAGTTGGCTGAGAAAGGAAGCACACACAAAACCTGCCACTGCAATTCAGCATTACCCTAGTCCACCAAAATGTATCCCAACACACTTCCCAAAGCCGCAGTCATTAGACAAATTTCGCAGGGATGCACAAATTGAGGGATCTTTTGAGCAGCACAAACATGCGGAACTTCAACAGAAGGAAGCCCAAAAACTTGCTGATGCTCACACAGATTGGGATGAACTGAGTCTTGATAGAGTGAGCAATAATTTATATTATATTAATGAAGGACAGCTGTCTAGATAACAATAACAGGTTTATAATACAAAAAGTGTGATGATATCATATTATGATCAGAATGTGACACTTTAAATGTAACACTAATGATGGTACAAAAATGATAAGAGTGATAGTGATCTGATAGTAAGCAAATTATTGAACTAGGAAATTCAGCTCAAAAGCTGACTAGTTTTTCATTCCAGGTGTCGATTTATTTGAAGGACAGATTGATTAGCCATTTTTGCTCCATTTAAGTAAAAAAATACCAGACATTAGCCATTTCCTTTATAATCATGCAAGTGGATCCTTTTGGAAAAAAAAGTATATCAACATGTGTAGAAGTATATAAATAATTTGAGAGACATTCTGCAGCCAAATCAAAATCAATTAATTGAAGAACAATAGAAACAATTTCTTCCTAAACTACTGATTATTGATTTGATTTATCTTTATTAGCAAAAATAATTTAACATAATTTCAGATATATATCTTTGTTTATGTTCTTATTTTTGACTAGATAAGTTCAATTCTTAGGGAGTTATTTACAAAGAGGTTCCACATGTTTGATAAAGCTTTCAAAGTTCTTGACAGAAGAATGACTGGTAGAATGACGCAAAGACAATTCATGTATTTGTTAACAAAGTAAGTACATGTGGATCATAAGGAGGACCTGGTAGAAAGTCGGCATCTCATTGAATGGGTGGTCCTGTGGAAGACCAGCTATGCTGAATGGGGATGCTCAGAAATAGATAAATGAACAAAAATGTCAGAAATTGATAAATATTTATCGATGAAATAAAAAGAGTAAAACACAAAAATATATATTATGCAAAGTGTGGTCTGATGTAATAGCCTTGAATAGATATCAAGCAAACACATTTTTACAGTATTTCATTTTGTTTAATATCTCCAATATAAACCCTATCTTTTGTTCTTTTTTCTTCTTCTCCAGATGTAGAATAAGACTGACCTTGGGTGAAATTGCCAAAATCTGGAACACTTTTGAAGTTTCAGAGGATGGAATGCTAAGCTATACAGCACTTATAAGACATTTTAGTTGTTTAGAAAAAAATTCTGAAACCAGAGCTAAAAGCTCAAATGGTAGGTAATATACAGCTTGAGTGAAAGTCATGTGATAAATGAAATTGGCTCTGGTTGATTAGAGAAATTGAGGATCAAATGATATGTCTGATGTGTATAGGCTATATATCATTGTTTATCTTGTTTTCCAGGAACATTGTGAAATTTAAAACCTTTAGATATAGTGATTTTCTGTGTAATGTCTGTAATTTCTGTAAAATTTGCAGGTGCTATTGTAGCCATTTTAAACAAATGATTGTATTTTTAAATGAGTTGTTCAAAATACATGTACATGAACAGAATCAAATCAAAGTCTTGCACATTTATTGGTAAAATTGTAACATATTTTGTTTGAAGGATACATAATACTTATGCTGTAAAATAACCATTCTACCCTTTCTTCTGTTTGAAAAATTTTCATAGGAAAAGTAAGAAGAAAGAAATATATCATCAAAAAGTCCCGTAGCTTTCTTTTTAGTCAACTGTTAAGTAAAGGCCTCACATGCATTGATGTGGAGACTTGTCCGATGCACCAAAATTTCAGCTTGCTCCCACAAAATATACAAGGTAGAATTAGAAATAAAGACAGAATTAAGTTTAGTGGTTTAAGATTTTGGAAAATTGATGAACTAATGTAAGTAAGAGGTATTGTGATACCATTATGTAAAATTTCACAGAATGTTGACATTATTACAAATAGAACAGTTTCTGTAATAACTGTTAGGAATTTGCTTCCGATATGAAATTTGTAGTTTTGAGTCAAATAAATAAGCAACTGTGTTTTGCATAAGCGACATGTCCTGCCTTGTGTCTTTTACATTATTTTGATTCTTTTGTTTTAATGCTAATGAGAGGGCTTGGTGTAGTGGATGGTGTACCTTGCTACAATATAATTTGGTCTAAAGATAGTAATCTAATTTTACACAGTTGTTTAAGGTGTTCTCCGAGGGGAAGAAGTAAAGTTTTAAGAAGATTTTGAAATCTGCTAGTAAGGCCATTCTTGTGAATAGTTGGTTGATGGATGGATTCAAATGACCTCCTTTTTTGGTGTTTGATGATTTTCTTTTTCAACATGTTGCTTTTTTGTAAATATTTTAGCAAAATAAATCAATAAACACTTTTGGTTAGAAATAAAGAACTGTAAAGAGTGTACTTGTGCAATACAAGATATTTTTACATACTTCACATAAGTGGAGACAGCTCATTCTTTCTGTTGTTTCGACTCGAAAGGCCAAGTGAAGTCTAATTTACTTTGAGATATAAAAAAATCACCAACTGACCAACCCAATCTTTTATACCTAAAATTCATCAACCAACAATGAATGGCTGAAGCATAAAAAATGCAGGGAAGTTGTTAAAAATACTATTTTACTATCTGATGTTGTGGGCAGTAAAGATAGTCTTCATGGATGCTATCAGTTCCAACTTTTAGTTTAAATCCTTTTGGTTGCTCTAACAAAATGTTGTTGAATTGATGAACAGGTGATGAATTTGTAACAATATCCAAAGCTAAGAGAATCCAAGATGAACACAAACTACAACAACAGAAGGAGATGGATGTATTTGAAAAAGAAGAAGCAGAAAAAAAGGCTGCTGTAGAAAGAGCAGCTGCAGAGGAAGAAGAAAGGATAAGAGATGAACAATTAGAAAAAATAAGACATCAGGTTTGCATTTTTGTTGTTTTCTTGTTGTATTCTATCCTAGACTGTGAAGAAAAGTACAGGAATATATCTCTGGAATGGATCTGGGCTTGAAGGATTAAGGGAAGACCTATTAAATTATATTACTATTTCTTGACCTCAGATAGTTTACAAAGAAAGGGAAACTTTAAGATTTATAATCTCTAGCTCTGAAATGAAATGTTGAAATCTGATAAGGCCATTCCAAATTGATTAGTTGG
>JAVSBT010200423.1:0-13521 GCA_033118115.1 Pharyngocirrus eroticus | reverse complement strand
ATATATCATTTTTCAAAATTGATCAAAAAGTAGAAAAGTTATTGGGAAAAAACGTTAACCCCCCATGCCCCCTTAATAATATTGGATGACTTTGTTTATTTACATTAAGAATATCATTTACGATGTAAGAATCCAAAATATCTTATATCAAATAAGTTTCTCAAGCAAAACAGGATCCATTGTCTAACATACTGACACACTTGGTCCAGAGCCATGGAATCTAAATGCTTACTGCGAGGAATGTGTGGTCTAATAAACATTTGTATCAAATCTTGTGTGATTCTTGAGACATCAACTATGATAATGGCTTAGTTTTGGCTAGTTCACCATGAACCTGGTTGTAAAGTTTTTTCAGTTTAAAGAGGGTTCCAGCGCTCTTAAACCAATTTGTCTGGAATATGTTGGGACTTGAATTAGAGAAACATACTTGTACCAGTGACCCCAACATATATGACCAGGTCAAAAATACACTATTAGCATTACTGTAGTGGATACATGCCCCCTGTGCCTTCCCATTACTGGATATCTGCCAGTATGTTACTTAATTTTCTAGAAAGGTAGATTAATTGAAAATGAGGCTAGACTGTATTACATGATTAAAATGCATAAGTAGAGCAAATTAGCTGCTGGTCCCTGATCATTATTTTGCCAGGTTCTGAACAGTAAACACGCACAAAATTAACAGGTAAGTGTGATACTTTCATTTTTTCAGGAAAAATTGAATCTTGTGCATTGTTTTTGAAGAAATAATGATATACTTTAAGTATATAATTTATTATCATTCCTTAAAGTACCATTGTATGTATATTTGCAATGATAAAAAAATAATAAAGACTAGGCAGTAAAGGAATACAATGAAACAAAAACTGTTATCTTCCTAAGCCTTTCTAATTAAAAATTCTTCTTGGTATCAACTCAAGAGCAAAATGTCGATAACAGAAGAAGACGTCAAAATGACTTTTGATTCATTTGATACTGATGGTTCTGGATTCATTACCTTCAAAGAGGTGCGGGATGTCATCAAGCAGCTAGTTGGTCCAGACGCAACAGCTGAAGAGATTGAAAAATACTCCAAAGTAAGTCAACAACTTTCTTTTTCCATCTACTAATTGTTTTTCTAAATGAATTTGAATATACATAAGACTGTATTTACCTTACATTTGCCTTACATATAAGAGTACTCTGAGCCTAGGTCATCCAATTGCTAGGACACATGACTGTTGCTTAGCCTGAATGAGATTTTGACTCATAATTATATAAGGGTGTATTATTATGATAATTATTATGATAAGGCAAATTAGAAACTAAAAATACAAAGGCAATTCTACTCAATGAATTTCCATGTTGCAGAATATTTACAACAATATAACTAGAGGCAAGAGTAATGAAATGTTAAGGCAGATGAATGCAATTTATTCCAAAAGCTACACCAGAATGATATTAAAAGAGTATAAACTGTACAAATAGCTATGCTGTGAAATATTAAATTGCTTTTGCAGTTTTTGGTTCATAATCAGCCTGTCATAATTCAACTAATATTTTTCCCATTTGTCTTCAAAGGAATTTATGGCAGATGGGGATAAAGATGGGGATAACAAGATCAGCTATGAGGAATTTAAGAAAGGAGTGCTGCCTGAATAGGCAAAGTAATCTATATGCAGCTAGCTTTTAAAATCTAATAGTAAGTGAAAAGTTAAGCATGAGGGTCTAATTGCATTTTTTATGGATATGCACAAGCATAATTCCGATATCATAAATAAATATCAGAATTTTTATAGCACCTCTTCAAAAGTGCTTGTATAGGGAAACTGCTACTTAAGGCGCTACACACTTTGCTTTGGTCAGATAACTGTACTGTTTTCATTGCTTTGGTCAGATAAATGTATTGTTTTCAACTTTTCCATACCAAGCGACATGAGGCCTCAGTTTATTGTCTCATCTGAATGACAATTTCCAAAGTAAATGATAATTTCCTTTGGTTTTTCTGCATTGAGACTCTATTATTGTTTTGTTTCTTCCCTTTTACTGCACATGTATTTATTTTCTTTCTCATCAGCATCATTCCTTGCTACCACACAATGTTGTAGTAAAGTTGCAACTACATTACATACAACAGCCTAATTTATTCTCATATTCATATATTCATTATAAATGTCACCTAATGGATCATTGTTTTGTTCAAACTTGAAATACATAGTCTTTTTCTTTATATTTTTGCAGCTGGAGACTTAAAAATGTCAAGATTGAGCAGCATTTCAGATAAAATGAACATCATTTTACATGTTTGATTATTAGTGGATTTACAGATCCCACATTCCAATTCTCAAATGAGATACCAGTTTTTCCATTCACGGCAATGTTATTTGATATTGTGATTAGGACATTTAGCTTGTAGACTGTTTATGCTTTTTACCAAACATATACACAGTGGTACCATAGATATAGACTGGATGTTTGGCTTGAATCTTGAATTGGTTCATTGAATCTTTATCAGTTTTTCAAAGCAAGAAACCGCTCACTATTCTTGTACCAACGGTGCTTAATAAAATGAAGTGCTAACTAAGTTTTTGTTCATTTTTTTCAATTCACCATAATGCTCAAAAGAAAGATTAAATAAAAGTAAATATGACTCTAACATTGTTTACAGGTCATGTCCACTTTTGTTCCTATCTTTTGTAAGTTTCTAAAATAAAATCACCATTACATTGTACTTTTATGGAGTAAAGAGCCTGTATGAGAGAAAAAAAATCAAATAAACATCTCAAGTATCCAAAGAAAGTTATGTTTTTTGTCTGTGTGAAGTAAAACATTTACAAACAAGCTTGGATTAAACCCAGTATGCATTGAAATATATAAAAATATCATTAAACCAATCTGTTTAGAACCTCTTTGGAAGGGGGGGGGGGGGTTGAAGGGGTCTCTATGGTGAAGTGGTTTCATTAGGGAGGCTTTACACAAAGATAGTACATTAATTATTTGATTTACATCTTAGGAATATGATCTTTGGCTAAATTGGGTTGGCATTAGTTACCCTAGTTGTGAGGTGGTCTATTTGATGAGGTGGTCCCAAAGATATGTTTGACTGTACATAGTCCCCCTAGCCTTCACCTAAATAATATTGGATTACTTTTTTATTTACATTGAGAATAATCCAAAATATCTTACATCAAATAAGTTTCTCAGGCAAAACAGGATCCATTGTCTGACATACTGACACACTTGGCCCAGAGCCATGGAATCTAAATGCTTACCACAAGGAATGGGTGGTCTAATAAACATTTGTATCAAATCTTGTGTTATTCTTGAGACATCACAATTTTCTCACTGAACAATTTCTTGAATTGTTTGATTTTTATGACTAGAGCCATGTGTTGCAAACATGTCACATACTGTTCTACTTCTCCAATGGAAATACACAGAGTATTGTTGCAATATTCTATAGTCTATAGAAATTAAAACCATTGCAGATGCAAACAGATCAGTTGATGGATGCATTTTTTTTCAATGAACCCAGTTGTATTCAACATTAAATGTGCAATGATCCAGGTACCAGTAAGAGATCATGGATTGAACATTTTGTTTATAAGTGTTAAAACATATCGATTATACTTGTAATGAAACAGAACAGTTTAATAACTTTTCATGCCAGGTTAGTTAGTCATTTTTTAGGTATAAAACCTCTTATAGGGCCAGATAGTTATATAATATTCTGGTGCCAAACAAAGGATTAGTATAATCCTTTTCATTAAAGCATAGCATTTTACAATGTGGCATTAATTTTTGTATGTGATAAAATAGCAAATAAGCGCTACCTTTTTCCAAGCATTACTTTGTGAAAAGGTGTATTGCTTTGTTTGGCACCGGATTCAAGCATTTTCTCATGGTCATATTATTTAACTATCAGCCCCTACTGGTACAGTTTCATCATAAAAATATCTGAAATAGTTCATAAAAAAACACTGATGTTTATAAGAAAGAAATATAATGATAAATGCTATACAATCATGTTAGGAATTTATGATCAAGACCATTCATCACTTACGAAAGAGCAATAAATGAAATGCCACTCAAAGATAAGAGTGGGAAGAACACATAGCTAAAATACAGTTGTATCACTATATTTTTGTATTGTTAGTTATTTATACTATATATGGGTTTTTAAAAAATCCAATCTAGTATGAGGAAGTCTTCATGCTTCTCTTCAGTGTTATGTTTTCAGAAAGTTTCATTCAGTAATGAGAACAAAACATAAATTAAGTATTAGTTAATGAAAGCAAACTATTGTAACATTTTGATTAAACTTTATATCAAAAGTATGTTCCATTAATTTAGCACTATAGTACTTAAGAACAATATGGGCATTCAAACACTGACCAGGAAATGGACCAGACCATTACCACATACTTAGACAGAAGTAGGTGGGGACTTAAATTAAAACCAGGTGACATGTCATTGGACCACTCCAATACCTAGTACCATGCGTACTGGCTTCCAGTAATTTTCCATAGGCTCAGTTATAAGGAATGTATCTTGACGACCACACACTTAAAAATAAACACATGGTCTCAAAGGATACAAAAAGGGGACATGTCACACTTTTATTTAATCAAGTCAACTGTAGAAGGAAATGTACATATAATTATTTTTTTCTTTCAATCATTCCAGAAATCATTTTGTGACTCATTCTTGTTTGATGTAAATGTGTTTGTCACTTTGTGGTTTTCATGTTATGTTATAACTGATAACTGTTATTCCCCTAATTTTTTCTCATACCAGTGTATGAGTAATGCTTATCATGTGAGTCAGGACTGATGTGTGAATGGATTTTTTTTGGAGGCAATGTTCTGTCTGTATGAAAAATACAACTAGAGCATGACATATAATTCATTATTTGTATAGACTAATACATGTACTGTCTAATAGGCCCAATGAGACTGGGTACCAACAAAAAATGTGACTGGGTACCAACAAAAAATGTAAGTACAATGTAGTATAATTATTATCTCATGTACTACAACACTGAAATAAAAGTAAAAACAAACAAAAGGCCTAAAGTACAGACCTAAACCATTTTAGTTAGATAATGTTAGTCTTTCATAACCTTGTATAAATCAACAGTGTTGGATCATGTTATCTAAATAATGACTCAATTCAAATCTAATAAAGAACTTAAAAGCTTGATTTGCGTGGAGACTACATACTTTGAGGCAAACACAAACTCATGACTTTTTGTTGATTTTATTTTTTTTCATTTCGTCTCTTTTATTTTTAAACAAAAATGATAGTAAAATCCATGTAATATTACATCATTCATTGTTCAGTATGTGGCTTTATTACGAGGCCAAACAGCTACAGGAATAAAAATGTTTGCCAAGGAAGACATATCTAAAAAAGTTGTATATTCCAGTCCTTAATTTTTGGCAGGCTTTTAACAAACTATTAACATACATGAGTTAGCCGACAATTAGGCAAATCCCATTCCATGGCCTTCATGGAATATTTATTCTCAACTTTCAGCATTGCAGATTAGTCATACATGTGAATTCAAAGAAATTCCCAATTAAATTAATTTTGGACTAAGACCACATGAAACTTTTTTTATTTGCAACATTGTAACATAGCCCCGATAAAGTTACCACCAAACAGTTTACTAGTACATGCAATTTCATGTACTTTTTATACCAATGTAGTAGGACTGCCCATGTATACTATAATTTTTCATGGGTGGGGCAACCAAATTAGCTAGTTGATTAACATTCTTATACAGTAGTATATATACAATGTTTAGCAATCACTCACAGATCTTACAATGATGCTGACATTAAAAAACAAAGTTTCACAAAACAATATACTTGAAGCCCTATTCATTTCATGCAAACTAGTAGCATTTCAAATTAAACAAAAAAAACATAATAAAAAATAAAATCATTTTCTGTACAAGACACTTGATTAGCTCTCAGTATCATTTGGGTAGGTGTTTTTTTTATCTACAAATATTTAATAAATTTTGTGACTTGTTAACTTGAGAACAAAATTTGACTTGCAACAAAACAAAAGTCTCTCCCCAAGTTCAGGGGAAAAGAGCTAAAAATATTTTCATATCAAAATGTTCTTCTACTTACAGTTACTATTATACAAACTGATTTATACAATGAATCGATAATCATCTAAATAATGAGAATTTCCGTGGCATTTTGCCGTCTTTAGTTCCTAGAGCCGCTTGAATATCTTGATATTGAGGTAGCTGGGATAAATTTCCAAGAGCAGCTATTGAAGGAGGAGTTGAAAGCATACGTGCTGCAACTCTTTGAACATCTTCTGCAGTAATTTTGGCTAGAAAAGGCAAACATTTTCATTTTTTTAAATTCAAAACACTTATTTGTATTACATAGACTTCAAATCAACCAAAAAGTAGTAAGGGCCCACTAATATCTGGCATTACAAAATAAGAAAACTATTGGGTGATTAGAAAAGATTCTTGAACATATCCTTTTCTTCCATTACGGTATGAACCAAATTTACTTAGTGACTCACCTATTTCATCATAATAATACTGGGGTGGCAATCTCTTGCCTTTGTCTAGTACTTGTCTCCCAATATCTTCAAAAGCTACAGGTCTAGATTCTAAATTCATCATAAGCATGGACTGAAGCTGCCTCTTGGCTCTATTGAGTTCATTCTGAAAACCAAGTTGAAAAAATGAATTTTTTTTTCAAAATCTTCATGCAAATGTCACCATTAGCTCTGTACAAAGATAACATCTTCAGGTGCTTGTTTGAGATAGCAATTGATTTAGAATGTTTTGGTTACCAGACCTAATGGTTAATAGCATGTTTATTATGAAAATGACTAATTTCTACCAGACTGGATAATATTTTAACATTGGGATAAAACAGTCTAGTCTGTCAACCTAAATCGGTTACTGGAAATCATTTATGCTATGTGTATAAGAAATGACTGGCTTGTTTTCCTATCCAGCTGAAAGGTTGTAAAATGTGGACTTTTATCATGGATTTCTATTCCACTGGCGCATAAAAGAACACTGATAGCACTGGCTGAAAACAATGTTGTTATCTGTCTCTACTTTATAATAACAACAATGTTATATAATAAAGAGAATAAAAATAACCCCCAAGACTCTGTGTTCATAAGAACTGAACAGACTACCCTGGTAATATAAATGCTACAAATAAAAATACAAAACAAAAAAGGCATAGAATATTATACCAATCTTGAAGAGTCAATAACCTGGGCAAGAATAGAAAGTACTCTACTTTTGCCTAGGTTAATATGTCTAGACAGATGTGTATTATTTTCAGATTGTTTTAAAGCTTCAATTTGCAAATGAAAAATAAATAAACAACTTGCAACCATGGCTCATACTGTGATTTCATTGCAGATAATTTCACTGTCAGATTACAACATGTCATATTGGGACACAGTACATAGTAGTAGGCTATTATACATAATGTGAACAATACACCAGAGACATTCCCAGTATCAGAGTTTTAAAAATACTTCTAAATAAAAGGCAAGAGTGACATCTAGTGGTAGTACTTGAAACTAGCACGGCAGCTTAGAATTAAGATCATCTTTAACACTAAAGTAAACAAACACTCACAGCTTTTATATTTCCCTGAGTTAGGACTAATTCTCTGACTATAACTTCTACCAATTCTTTCATCTGTGTTGGGTGGGCACTAGCGTGGACACAAAATACACCACTGTCTGCATATGCATGATTATATGCTGTAGCGTTGTACATCCAATGATGCCTGAAAAATAATGAAAACAACCTTTAGGTACTATGTTCATTCAAGATAGGACAAATTGGATGAACACACTTTAAACTTAAATAATCTCTAAAATTAAGAAAAAACCCAATACCCAGCAGATATGAATTACCGAATCTACAGTCTACAATGTTCATTACACATTGAAACATGGTTGATACAATTCAAAGAGACTATATACACAAAAAGGAAATCACAGCATTTTTATAGTGACATTTTCTAGCACAGCGCCCTTAAGTAGCTGGATATCAGAACTTCAGGGTTATTATGTACACATGCAACGTATCATGGTGGATAAAATTGATTTTAACGAAAATTGTAGCTTCCATCATGGAAAAGATAATTCTATCAATAATGTTCCCATTCAGTGTAATTATTGCACAGTTATTTTCTGGTAGCTTTTCTTTTTTAGTAAAGTAAGGAAGCCTACACATGTTTTTTACCCTCAAATTTCAGATAATGCCTTCCCTCTTCTCTACTATATACATTTATAAGCTACATATCCTGATGAGACATTGTCTTGTATATACAGTCTCTTTGATCAATACTATAATTGATATCAAATCATTATCAAATCCTTCTTGTACAGCCTTACCTGTTGAGCACATTGAGATATAACCTAGTGTACATTCCTTTTCCTGGTCCACCAGCAGAGAAGGATCCTCCACCTCCCATCAACATATTAAGAACACAGAATGCTATAAAGTCTGGATCACTATGAGAACAGCTTTCTAATCCAATAACACAGTGGGCTAGCTCTGGCATAGGATTTGGACCTAGGCTGACATCTGATAAATCTTTTTCTACCTGTGTAATGAAAAGTAAACTTTTGTGGACTACCTAAAATATTTTGAGATAAGCCAATCCCATTGAGAACACTGGTACCGTTTTATTACTACCGATATCCTGGTGAAATAATCTACTAATAAAATAATAATAAATAAATTGTACTGCAGTATTCCTATAAACAAATATTCATAGGAATAAGCATATCTTACAATAAAATTGCTCATAAACCATAACATACTTGTATAATGCCTCCTGTGTATTGAGATATTGATAAATCCATTTCTCGCTTCTTGTCTATTGAACTTAAATCCTTATTCCATACTGGCTCTTTTGAGAAATATTTCTTTGCTATTTCTACTAAATGATTATGTTCAACCCCTACAGCAGCTACCACCATTCTCTTGGGGATGTGGTAATGGTGTAAGTATGTGTATAGTAAAGACCTGTCAATCATTGGTATACTCTCCTGAGGAGCAATTTTTGGGAGCCCTATTGTATTTCCTCTAAATGCAGCCTACAATTTGAAGAACATTAATGTAATAAAAGAATCTTAAGAGATTGAAAATGGTGCATCTGGAATGATGGAATTTAAAGTTAATGGTATTGAAATTGAAAATGTGAACAGGTGAGAGAAAAAAATAGATTGGTCAACACTCTGAAAGAATCAACCGTTGAGCAAATTAGAAATAATTATTATACCCATCCAGTCTATAAAGTAGAAATTTTCTCTACAACTGAATATTCACTTACTGCATGTATCATTTCCATTAGAAGAGGTTCTGGATCTGGATTCATGTCCAACGATTCTAGTTCAAATGATATAGCCCCTTTAGCATTTTCAATCTAGGGAAAACAAGAAATAAATCAATAAATAAAATCATTATTTTTTTCTGATTTACAGACAGAATTTTAAAAAATGATGAGCGTTATAAGTACCTCTGCATCTAATAATTTAGGATACAATGTCACTTGTCCTAGTATGTCAACAACTTCCTCTAAACCTGATGCACTAGCAGAGGCAGCATAGATCAATGTGTCCCTTTAAAAGAGAAAAAATGGAAAACATAACAATACTAGGAATTTTAGTTCAAAATCTATTGAAAGAACGCAATTATTCTCCAGCAATATAAAAATTAAAACAACATTTTAAAAAATCAAATATATTATGTAGTCCTAAAAAAAAAGATATTATTTTCCCTAATTATATATGTATATTTGTAATGGGTGATCTTACCTTGAGCCTTGACAGTCACATATACCCCCATATTTTTCTAAGCGTTGCATAATTTCATCTCTGCCAGAAAATTTGTCAGTGGCCTGCAATCAAACATATTGCACATGTACTTTTGTAAAAGAAAGACAACATACTAACAGCTATTAGAGGTACACGGGTAAAGGTTACAACAATATTTAATTATTTGAACGAAATTATTTAAAACCAAGTCACTTACCCCAAATGCCAATTTTTCAAGAAAATGAGATATTCCACTTGGATAGTTGACTTCATATCTGGACCCGGAGTCCAATAGAACTGCAAGAGAACAGGTATATTTGATATGGCGTGTTTCCTCATGGTCATAACTTATTTTAGTTAGTAATACTTCCACCTTCACAAACATACAACACAAATACAAGCAAACCAAGTTGTTTACCTCCCACAGTGCAGAACTGTCCATATTTATTTTCTGATGCAACTTTTATTCCATTGTCCAAAGTGGTAACTTGTGTAGTACTGCCCTTGTCAGACACATTTGCATATTTCATGGGTGGTATTCCTGGTAGTGGTTTTGACAAAGGAACATTTTGAAAACCCCCACTGCTGCCATGTCCACTGGTTGATAGGACACGTCTTTGGGGTAAAGAAATATCGACATAACAATTATGTATGACGAGAATGGCTGAAGCCTTGTGAAGGCTGAATGGTATTCATGAAAAATGAGAATCATAATCATTTGTTGCATATAAAGAAATATTTTAACTGTAAATGATCTTTACGAAACATATCAGTTGATTAGAAAAATGATTTAGCATAACTACACTTGACTAAACGGGAGATAACGTGTATTTTTAACGTTGACTGGCAAGTAATATAGCTGTCATGTAAATGAGCGATAATAGATGAATGACTTTGACTAATCCTGAAGAAAAGCCGACTGTTCATCAGATAATGACTTAAGAGAAATAAAGAGAGTAAGTCACATCTATGAGAATTAAGGTAAGTCTTACATACCATACATTCTGTCATAACTCTTACCTCAAAGCCTCTTTCCGCAAATGTTTCGGTAGGTTTTTCAACACTTGAGAACTCATGCTGGTCTTTGAAACCAAAACTTCTCCCTGTTTGCTGACAAAAATGCAAAAATTATGATACAAACATAAAAATGTATATGTTTATATTTTTCACAAAATGTATTAATAGTATCCAATGATATACAGGGATATGTTTGGCTTACCATGGGTTCACAAATTATATGTTTATTCAAAAAATAATAAAGACAGATCCCTTAAACCCGTACACGTGTTATTTTTAACTTTTACTGTTTAGCGTTGCCATTTCTTTGCCTTTGGATCTGTGGAGTAGTCTCTAGAATGGACGAAGATTCCCTTAAATTATCTATTGAAACATACAATGCCCAGGTATTCAAATCTAATAGCGAACAACATCTCTTGTCCTTCACTGTACAAAGTTATGCACTTTATGATAGTATGTTTAAATAGCTATATACACAAACACAGTGATTGATATAGACTTAGTATAATTCATATAGTGATATAAAGTGGTTTACTTTACAATAATAATTTATTTAACAGCAAAAGAACATTAAGAATATGTTCATGTTAATATATTCAACAGACCTGAGGCATTGACAAAATAATAAAATGCTGGATGTCCTATCTTCTTTTATTTTGCACTTACAGCTACAGCAAGTAGAAGATGCGCTGCAAGCAGCTGGCGAAAATGATGATTTACAAAAATTAAAATGTGATCTACAGGAGTTGATAAAACTCACATCAGGTATTGCACTAGTATATATCAGATCTAAGGAAAATCAAAGTGTTGAGAACAATATTGAAAAAAGGTGACAGTAGTCAGTATATCAATTCAATGTATTAATCTGATAATAATTGATGGTTAATAAAATAATATGCCAATTATACAATTGATAACATTTAGGTGTGCATCCATTGGGTTAGTTTCAGGGAAAAAATGAAAAAAATATTAGATTCTCATTTCATGTTCAAAAGTTGTGCTTTTATATGTTTGCAAGTTTGATGTTTCAAAATTTATTGTAAACATCTTGTGTAATCAATATTTCATTCTCTTGCAGATAGCCTACTATCTCTAAAAAAGAGCCAACTGTTGTCTACAATTGATTCACAGACAACTCACGATACTAACCATGAGTCTTCAACTTCATCACCATTCCTCACACAGCCAGAGGTAAAATAGCTAAGTCTGATTGAGTAGCCTTTCCATAGATTTTCAGTTCCATTACAAAATGTTTGAAATATAAGATAAAAGTATTGTTTCTTTTTACTGTAAGAGTCTTCAAAAGTTTTTTATTTTTATTCATCTGCATGAAATACATAAATGTGTTAATTTGAGATAAAAGAAATGAAATTTAAATTAAAAGCATACATCTTTCTTGATTAAAATTGATATACATTACAATTCATTGAATAGAGAAACAAAAGATTTATGTACTATGGTGTTTGGTACAGATGGTTGAGTATGTGTTTCTTACTGTCAGTACATTTCATTACAGCAGGAAAGTGAACTAAATTTCTCATCATTGACTAAATCTGCATCTACTGCAAGTTTGGAGGACATTCATGAAAGTCTTGAGGAAATTGCAGGAACTAAATGTTCAGCCCCATACACCACTGAATGGGGTGGTACTACATACTATAATGCAATGGTGGTTTGTGCTGAGCCGATAGTTGATTCATCTGAACTTCAAGTAAGTATGGCAATTATCTTTAAATTGACTAGCAATTCACTTATTACTTATCAGATTTAAATTTCTAAGACTCTTTCCTCAAAAAGATCTTGGACAAATGTGTTCATTTAGCTCATACCTGTTTAAGTAAATTACATTGTAAGACTGATCATTTTGTTTTATTTCTATTATAAAGAGTAAATAAAGAAGCATATTGTAAGTTGATGATAATGTAACCCTCTCCTGTCTTCCGCATTCTTTGTACGATGTATATTTTTATAAAAAGAGATATTTTATTTTATTTTACTATCACACTCACAGGTTAGAGTTTTATTTTGTAACCCAACTAGTTCTGCCATGTTGCCTTGCCAATATTTCTTGGAAGGAAGCTGTAAATTTGATGAAACAAAATGCAGGTAAGAGATGATATGAATACCAAATACTAGGAAATGTTTTTTTTTTGTTACAGTGCTATTTTATGAGGTAACATTATTTAGTTCCATGTTCTTTGGTTCTTGCATGTAACTTTGTTCTTTCCAGGTATTCACATGGACATGTTGTGAATGTAACGGAGCTTGAAAAATATGAAGAGCAAGATTATAGGTAAATACATTTCATGAAAAACTGTTTTGATTCTTGGTGAAAGTAATGAAAAAGAGGACATTTCTATAACTTGTATTGTGGTATTGATATGATGGCAAAAAATATTCATATTGGTTGAAATGAGAATGTGCCATTTTGGCTCTTTTTTTTATTGAAGTATATTGAAGATGGGTGCGACCTGTATGGCAAAATATGACGTTGATAATTTATGGTACAAAGGAACTGTAGTGGAGATATCAGAAAACCATGAAGAAATTAAAGTTCTATTTAATCAATATGGAAACACAGAGTCAGTAAATTTGCATCATGTTATTCCGTTAGGTAAGTATTTAAAGACATTAATTTTCTCGTTAGAATGCATTCAAGTTGAAATTTAGAGAACAAACATAAACAAG
>JAVSBT010200312.1:0-13522 GCA_033118115.1 Pharyngocirrus eroticus | reverse complement strand
CCACCGACCAATGTGGTTGAAAATATTCACAAGGTAAAATTTTCCTTCAGTTTGGTTAAAAAGAACTATTTTCATTAACATTGGTTGTATTTTAAAGCTTTTTTTGTTCTGTTTTCAATAGTAACTCTTGGAGTGGTCTCAAGTGTTCTTTTTGGTGGTGGTTAGACACACTTTTGGAATTGATAAAAACCTTTTTTCAATTTGAATTAAATCCCTTGATTTTAAAAGTGTGACTATCACTAACCACAACATTATATGGATTATACAAAAAAATATTAGTTTTTACAAGCACTAAAATATGGAGTAATTTGCCACTATCACAAAATCAAATAATCGATATAGGATTCCTAAAGTGTGTCTAGGTGCAAATTCAATTGAAATAGATAAGCCAATAAACAGCAGTTTATAAAAGAGGGATTTAAGTGATTCCAAAAGTAGGTCAAACCACAGCCATTCTGAAAGGTTCTATTCTACTTTCTAATTAACACTAGTTTTGACACAACCTTGTCCTATTTTTCAAGTTACAAAGTATTATTTGAACTGTAGATCTCAGATAGTTTTTAGCATTACTTTTCGAGTATAGCTTACAGCTGTATGCAGTTTTCATTACCTTTAATGAAAATCCCTTATAAAAGTGTGAATATTTCTGTTGTGGGGTTTCTCACAAGTAATGAAATCACGTCATACCTTATGGGCTTTTCATTGAAAAATTGGATATTATGAAAAGCTAGAGGTCACCAAGTGCCAGGAGATCACACTATAGGTCAAATACATTTTTTGTTGTTGAACAAATGAAATAGATTTGACCATTCTTGTTTTGACAAAGCATTGGAGGAAGTCCAATAATGGTTTATATGCCATGGTTATATTTCAGAAAAAATAGCTAAAACCAACAAAAGTTTCAGATTCTGTATTGTTTTCATACATGTTGAAATAGTCATGTGAAATCTAAAGGGAGATGAGTGTTTAATTGCTTTTTTGACATGCATGAGCATATGTCACAAATAATCATTTTCAATAAAAAATAATGGTATCAAAAATAAAGTATATATTTTCAGCTTAAGGATGTCCTTAGTCACAGAAATATTTTTGATACCTTGAAAATTACAAAAGTTGATGCTTCTGACATGAACAATATTTTTTTTTGATTATTCACTTTTTAAAAATTATATATTTATGTTAAATCAAGTGCTTAGTAAACTTTCATAGCTTTTTCTTCTAATGAAAATTATTATTTTGGACATATGTTTTTGCATATCTCAAAAAGCAATTAGACCCTCACCCCCCCTTAAAAAGAGTGCTCACATTTTCACTGGTTAAAGACACTTTAGTGCTGGATAAATGTGTTGAAGGTCCTTTATATTGGTGGAATTTTTGTGGACAAATTTCAGTCTGGTAGTTAGCTTTACTTGGTTTTCTTGTCATGATTTTTCAAATAATAACACAGTGGTGAAGCTGTGCCAATGGAACTAAATTCTGTGCCGGTATGAAAATGTCTATAGACTTCTGCTTTAAAGTATTCAGTATATTGATCTAGATTTTGATAAAAAAGGATTCTTAGATAATATCTTTATTTCCCAATATGTACATGTAATGATATTGAACCAGTTTTTGGTAGGACAACAGCCTGAAATGACTTTATTACATTTGAATTAACTGAGCAAACTGATATCGTGTTTAGGATTTTCATAATAAAGCATACATGAATATATTTGGCCATGCATAGCTAATTAAGGATTCAAGGTTAGATATCAGGATGAGAGACCATTAAGGGTCATTTAGTGTGTGTGTTTTTCATCTTGTAATAAAAAAACACCTAGTAAACACCTGGTCTCATTGGCATTTATTCAACAATATGACCTTTATCTTGTACAAATATTTTTCTATGTAAAAAAGCTGAATATCAAATATCCCTCATCAAACTTTTTTAATGCCAAGAATATTATTTTGATGTGCATTTTTTTATTGGACCAAGATTAACCCTCTTGATATTCTGCACTTCAAGTCTTGTTTATTGATGTCATAGTTACTATAAGTTAGGTACAATCTGACGTCATCCCCGAATTACAAGGAAGTCTTTCACACTCAAAGGCATGCAGCTTTTCTCTTTATAGTACATTTGGTTTCATATGGTAAATGCTTAATGTTGTTAATTATTGAAAGGTTCTCAAAAGAATAGTTTTTTTCTATTTTGGAGTCATGCTACCTTGACTGTCTGATATGTGATACATAGTATATCATATATTATATCAATCGACATGGATATTGCAATGTACCTTGCATTTTATAAATAATTTCTGTTAGTTCACTCATATTCAACGAGCACGGTCTCCCTACTCCCTAAGATTCGATATAGCATGTTTCTGAACCAGCCGGCATTTCAGATAAGATAAGATCTTTGATTTCTTCGTGATACAAATTATCACTTGAGCTGGCACCAATGAAAAGTTTCCCTTCTTTACTCAGTCTAGCTTGCAAAGTACCAGGTTCCACTGGTTGGGGGACATCAAATTCCCTCGAAAACTCTCTCTTTGATGATCGGCCATCTTTGTTTATTTCTTTTTTGGCTTTCACGTAAATCTTTCCATCGTCAAGTTTCACTAAAATCTCTGACGAATCGTAATGTGTGCCAATGTCTACAACCATTTTCAAACGATTTCCGTGGGAACTTTCTTGCATGACTGGGCTACTGTAACATTGTAAATCCATTCCAGCCTTTTCTTTTAATTGTGGAATCGGTCTGACCACTTCTGACTCTGCAGCTTTTGTTGGAGAAAGACCAAAATTATTAACTGAAACATTGAAATTTCCCATGGGCTCGTTTGTAAATCCACTTGGTGGCGTTGCTGTGAATTCAACAGGTGTCTGCTGGTCAGTCAGAGATTTCATTTGAAACAAATTTGTCTCACCAGGTAAAGACACCTTTTCGGCGGGTGCTTCAACGCAAAGAATTCCTTCTGAAGAGAAAAAACACTCAATTTTGTCGGGGTCTACATTGCTTGGAATATCCACAGCCCGGTTAAAGTTTTTCATGTACCTTTGACCACTACTCCCTTGCTCTTCGTGCTTGGCCTGCACGTGCAATTTACGTCCAACAGCCCGAACACTGATCTCGTTAGGTGAACATCCATTCAAATCAAACCTCATTTGAAAAAGTTGACTTCCATCAGGCATTTCAGAGAAAAGATTATTTCCAGAGTTACCTATATCTATAATATTATCGGTACATTTAATTCGTGGGGTTCTTGTTTGCGAAATGGTCACATTTCTTGTTTTATCAGCTCCTTGCTTGTGAAGTTGAACACTTCCTGTGGGTAAACTAAAAAAGTTTTCTGACATTCTTTCAACATCTTTTTCCCAGTCAACACGTCGTTTTTCTAGTTCTGCTTCCATTCCTTTTTGCATGGACAAGAATGCATTATCCTGAAAAGGTGGATTACCACTAGAGGTCATTACTGAGTTTACGGGACGAGCTGTCGTTCTGTTGGTTATTACTTGTCTTCTTGACATTTTTTCCCAGTGGCAGACTTCACATAAGCTTTGTTTGCTGCAAAGAGAAATACCATGGTTATAAAATATCATGCTTATGCTGATACAATCTTAATGTTGAAGGATATGCTGTAACCTACTATAAACATACCGTTGTATAAATGAATAATATATATTAAAAAAAAAAAATCTAGAAATACCATATATAATCATGCACCTAAACTTGTATTTTTAATCAATCGAAGGAAAAGAAAATATGGGTTTATTCTAACTCCCAATTAAACCATATAATAATTCACAATTTTCATAAAGAACACATTGGGTAGTCCCAATTTCCCATCTTCATCCAGGAAATGATAAATGGTTATTGCTAATAACAGGAAAATTCTGGGAAAGTAACCTGTGAAAGAGTAGCATCCTGTGACAGGTGAGTGAAAGCTCTCAGTCCCTTGTGCTATAGAAACCGGGGATAAGCATCGGTCTGATGGGCCTTAAAGGCTATATATGGCTTAACTTTTACTTAATTACAGATCTGGTTTACGATTGAATTAAGGATGTGTAAGTTACACACCCTTAAAAAAGTATACATTATTTTTTTTCTGAAATCATGCATTCATCTAGGTATTATTTACTTCTTTGTTTTTGCAAAAACTCCCTTGCCTTAGGTTTATTCAAGAATTTGTTCACATTTCACTGGTATAGGAAAAAGTGTTTGGTACACATGTAGATAGCTCAGGTGAAGATGAGAATATTTGGAGAACATGTCTAGTTGACACTACAGGATTCGTACTAAAACAATCTCTATTGGCATGTAGCCATAATATTTATTATGTATCTCTTTTTTTATTCGTTTTACTGGTTGTGTTATATGATCTGGAAGGTTCTTAGTGACCATCTATAACAGAAACTTCATTGTATGAGTCAGTAAAATATTTAAAAAAATCATGTTTGACTTTGTCTGTTATCCGGTGACAACAGTACAAATTTTGTAACCAATATGTCAATCTTAGTAACAGATGTTTCTTCATAAAATGTGCATGGAGAATTAAAGTACTGAGGGCTGAAAACTATACCAAAATTGAAAGAAATAGAAATAAGAAATGTAAAGAAAAAAAACAAATTTTATTCGAAACCTAAAATTATGTGAATCCTGACCCAAATTAGAACAAACACTGAATTTAAAATGTAAGACGAACATTGAAACTTCTACATGTATATGCATGTAACATGTTATTGCAATGAGCTAGAAGGCATTTTATATGCAATTAGAATGGAACTCCATGTAATTTCAGATTATAAAACAATACAGTTGTCAAACACGTCTCCGTTTTTGTCAGTTTACATTAAATACGAATGACAGTGAAAAACAATGATTATAATAGTTTAATGCATGACCTCAGTATCCTTAGATCAAACTGCATACATGTAATTGTATCCATTAACTATGTATTATTAATGCTTCATATTGAAGTGTTATTTATATCATTAGAGTGTCTTTTTATAATAAATTCTAAACCAATCATGTTTGTATGCTCACCTTAATAGCAGGGGTGTATTCTGGCGATATGAATTTTCCGTTTAAATTGTTCTCTCCTATGTTTTTTGCTTCTGTGCCAAGTGAATGAAGTTGTTCATAATATAGGCTTGAATTGGCTCGAGTCCACTGTTCTGGGTGTGACAAAACTACTGCTGGCTCATTGGTTTGCAATGTGAGTTGCTTCGACTCAATATCAGATCTGAAGTGGGAGTTTGTTTACATGGAACAGATCCATATACAAGAAGGTGCTGAGTTTCTTGACATATATATAGTCCTATTTGGAGATTTAAATGCTTCAAATTTGTAAATTTGTTTAATCAAAGATTGAGACACGCCTAGACAATTTGTTTTCTTTATATTTATTTTGTTTGCTTGAAATATAATCCATGCAAACACAGATATTGGAGCTTTTTTTACATTGATATATTTGAAGATTTGAAAAACTCAACCTTGCATTTCTATTTTATTCAGTTTAATGATAGTTCTAATATGCTTAGGTATATGTTATTGTCCTTACTCAATTTGTTTACACAACCAGATCCATATAAGAGTTTTAACTTAAAATACTGAAAGGTGTTGAGTTCTAATACCATGTAGTTGTGTTAGGAGATTTAAATGCTGCAAAATTACATTTATATTTATTCAAGGTTTGAAATCTACAATTTCCAAGTGCAGTATAAACAAACCTGGACAATTTGTTTCCGTAATTCAACTCACTCCATAACTTATTATTGCATGTTCTGACATAATAAATGTTTTTCTAGAAAATTCTTCCTTATATTGATACTCAAAACAATAACCACGTGGTCAAACTTGATGGATAGGGTTTGCATCATATTACGTAAAAGAGTGCCATTAATGAAGACTTAAACACCACAACAGATACTTCTGACTCTTTTATATCATTACACATCAACATTTGCATACCAATGGGGCTTATATTTGAATTCCTGATTACCAAACACCCCATAACATTCCCAATAAATGGTCAAGATTAATTGCCAACTTTATTTCAATAATTGTTCTAAAGGAATGCTTGTTTGAACTTTCAGCCTTATTATATTACCTAATATCATGACAATTATTTCTAGTCTGGAAGATTTCAGGACCATATACTAGAAAAACTAGTAATGTTTAGTTGATATTAAGATGGAAAAATGGCATCAACACGTAATATAGTGATGTCAATACATCACTAACTGGTGTTGCTCTTTATCACTAGCAGTGTAATAGTGGGAAATTGTAACAAGAAATAGCGATATTTGGGCATATTTTTAGACACCGTGACCAACCCCTTAGCCAGGTTCAACTGTCTTGTTTACTATCACAAGATGCCCCTGATATCAATTTCCTTGCAGCCATTTCTTAAAAAGCAAGTGAAACCCATTATTATTTATGAATACGATATACATGTTATTGTTAATAGACTTAATAAAAAATGCATTGAAATGAACCACCAAGGCGTAATATCTCTGCATTGTCACAACAAAAGATTTTCAGCTATCTGTTCCAAAGGGTAACTGATTTAAAATGTATTGCAACAAAAAAAAACCTATGTATAAGGATTGCTTCATTGGATTGTAAACCACTTGTGGTCATTCTTTGGATTAGAAACATTGTATATAGTTATGTATAATTATACTGTCATTGGTCCAAATGTGTATTGGTAGTAAAATAAATGTTTGTAAGCTAATCAGCGCTTTACCCCTAGAACTTAGAAGGAAGAAAAAGATTGTAGGAATATTTTCTGTATGATTACAGTATCTGTCTTGTTTCCTGTATATTTTGGCATTTTGATAAAAGAAAATGTGTAATAGAGAACAATAGGTTCCCTTTTTACATGCAGACGGATATATGATTTGCACTGTTGGACAGCTTGAAAAATAATAATCATAAAAACTCATAATAAGGTTTGTGGAGTGAATTTTCACACATGAATTGATAATGCCAAATGTATAATGGTAGAATTTAGAGAGGAAATTCTTGTCAGTTTTACATTGTACATCATACTTTGTGGCTTCACACGAGAATGTCGTATTTCCCAAACAAATAGCACTCCTTTCAAAGCAGGAAAATAGGAATACATTCAATTTAACCCATTTAACTTTCAGAATTGTGGATGATCCATCAAAATTGTAATGGCAGGGTTATTTTCTTGTGATGTTTTGACGTGTGAATCAAGGCATATTATTATAAAATCATTACTCTTTACAAAATGGCTGATGAGTAACTTGGACAAAAAAAATACAGTAACATTATTTCTATTTGAGCCTTCATGTTCATGTACTGTGTAAAAAAAAGTAGAAAATCAAATGAAACCAACTCAAATCTTATAAATTGCATATAGAGGGCCTTTAAGTAGCTAGACCAGTAACTTTGTAAGTGTTGATGTTCCCTCTTGAGGTGAAATTTGTTGACAACATGTGGAGACTACAGCATTGTTAATATGATGATTATTTTCAACATAATTTCCCTCCCATGTAGCGTATATCTATTGCATCAAAGTCACTGAATAGACGCCGACAAATAATAGATTTTATACAATTATTCTATGTATTTTTTTACAGCCTCTTTACAATTTCTTTTCCATTCTTAATATGAATATATATTTATTGTACCTTAGCCTTTGTCTCTGTTATGTGCAGTTAATTTTCCAATGGGTTTTAGAACGTAGATGTACTATACTATACACATTTATCAATGGCCCTGTACGTTTTATTAGCTTTCGTTGAATGGGGGTTGAAATAATTATTTTATTTCAATTCGCCTAATATGACCCCGAGCCCTTTAAAAAATATTGTCTGAAAAGATCACTTGTAATCATAGCAGTAAATTCATGACTCCTCACACTAAATACAAATTAAAAATAATCAAAACAAAATTCTTTCCATTCTAATCTTTGTTCTAATAACAAAATTGTAAAATCATTACAGATATCATATGAAAATGTCATAAATTCTTTACTAATACTGCCCGCTACAATAATACACATTTGTATATATACCCAACGTCACATATTATATCCAACGTGTCATTGCAACGATCCAATCTGAATGAAAAAAGACATACAATAATATCATAGCATTCTATCTAACTCTTTCATGCCCTGAAGGTAGAAGGCCAAACTTTTTTCTTCAACTTGAAGAAAAAAAGTCCAAGACAGTGATATGAGCCGAGTCAATTAACGTTACGTGCATTTGACATCTCACAGCATTGATCTAATAGCTCTTCATGACATTGCTCCTCTATTACGTCATGACATTGCGCAATATAGCCCCGTCATCTCCAAACTTATCCGACGTTTAGCATTGTTTCGTAGCTGTTTCTAATTCTGAACTTGATTGTCAGCGCTATAAGACGATGAGTTCTGAATTTGTTGTTGAGTGTTTTGTCAAGACAATGAACAACAAACTCGCAGTATCATCAATCACATTCTACCTGTCATAGCATTGTTGCTTGCACAAGATTATAAACATAAATTGTTTAATCTTATGAATGATAAAGTCGTATCACCATAATACACGTACACATCTGATGTGTCCTGGTGTATTATAGTTCCTTTGCTCTGTCCTGTTCCGTACATCGATCATTTTGGTCTACTGCGTCATGACAATGAGAGATACCGCAGCGTTGATACCGCCACATCTTGTCATCCAATACATCCCACTTGTCTTTACAATATACCAAAAGGGATCTTCATTTAGAAGGGCAGTATCTCGTTAAATAGATGCATTTTTATTGGTTAGTATTAATTCAGTCTGTCCCTAAACATATAATTTTTTTACATGCTATATATAATTGGCTTTTTTTACATAATTATGATTAATTCATTATGCTACATGAAATACCAAGTTGTGTTCATAACTGTACCTAAAATAATGATTGAAAATTCGAGCGATTCTTTACACTGTTTGAATTCAACCTGTATACATGTACTCAGTCCTTTTTTAAACATCTGCAGGGAGACAACTAAATGTACATGTAACTATACATGGGGAAATTTCAATTAAAATATTCAACTTTAAATTTAAAAAAAAAAATCAAATTAAGTTAACAAAGTGTGTCAATTTGACATGCAAGAATTACATGCATACTATTCATTCCTCTATCAGGTAGCAAATCATATTATTACATCAAATTTTTCAAAAGTCAATTTACGATAGATATTCATAAACTATTGAAACACGCACCAGTTTCAATAGAAGGAGGGGTCGATGATGATGAAAACCATATACATATTTGATCAAAATTTGAGATATCAAGTCCACGGGGCGTCTGACGATTGTTGGGATGCACTTTTTAAGCCAAATACATTTGCAGGTTATTATAGGCCTCTAGACATCAAATTTGTAACACGCCCACTTTATACATGAAATCTATAGCGACTCACGGATCTGATAACAATCAGACATGTCATTCCAGTCCAAGTATGATTCAATAAGTTGCCTTTGAATTCATTAATGCCAGGGGCCCATTAGTAATCCCCTCTAGATCGCAGTCTCTGTATTAATTGTTTTGTGTACACCAGATGAAATGTTGTTGAATAAGTACCATGGTACATTAATAACTCTAAAGAGAAAACTGCCTGTGTCATTTTTTGGCAAAAAGGAGTTAAGAATAAGACTTTTTGCACAATATCATGGCCCACCTTTCTATTTAGGTATAATTATATACATGATATTTGATTTTTTTTCTTGGATTTCTGGGAACTTTAGTGCAGTTGCCTATAAGTCATTGAATGTAATGGAACCACAGTCCCCAAAGGTCCCAGTCTGCCAAAAACATCAAAATCATCCTTAGCGCCATTTTAATTTTGTTTGTGTGTATCCTGATGTTATCTTTTTTAGAACTGAACGGTTTTCCACATTATCTCAAAACGTCAAAAGGTGACTGAGGCAGTTTTTACTCTAAAGTGCTTATTCATCCAATTACTGCAATATCTTGTTTTATATGGATTTTTTTTCCAAATGTGGGTTCGACTAAACCCTCTTTTAATTGAGTCTCAAAATGAATTACAAAGACGTGAATACATTGACAGACATTACAAGCAACATTACACATGAATACATTGGCAGACATTACAAGTAACATTACACAATCATGAAACATTAGGATCCATGCATTCCATTGAACTTAGAAATAAGGCATAAACAAAATAATATAGAGTAAGGATATATTATATAGTAAACTTCTGTACGTTTAGTCTAATGACTCATAGACTAAAGGATATAACAACATCAATGTTGACATAACAACATCAATGTTGACAGATACAATTATCAACAATTATCAACATCAAACTCGGGGTTCTAGGATGTAAGATGACAGACGGGAATTTTAAAAAAATCAAAAAAAAATCAATCTAGTTTCTTATTTTTCAAACCTTTATCTATTCCACGAAGTCCAAATGTGCGATAAACAGCGGTTCTGTTTTATATGCGATGTAGAGCAATTTAATTCCAATTTAAAGAGATTTCCCAAGATGATCATCTTTTTAATCCGTAATATTTTACCCGGAAGTGATAGATAACACAAACTATAGATTAACATTAAGAAAAAGAAACAAAGTATAAAGGAATTCTTATATCAGCCTATAGATTGAGTAATATAAATAATAGGATATCTAAGTTCTAACTTCTCGCACCCTTAATTTCTATTTTGGTTTACAATAATGTTATATTTTCACTTCCTTTATTACATCAGATACAATTCTGTATACTTTTGTATACGTATAATCATTTGTAGCCAAAAGAATAAATTCTCGCCTACACGTTGGACCAACTTGCGTAATATTTACAATTATCCAAAAATCCTTAAAAAGTTATAAAACTAAAAGTCACAGCGATTTTCAACCCTGCCCAATACAATACTGTATACTTTTGTATACATATAATCATTTGTAGCCAAAAGAATAAATTCTCGCCTACACGTTGGATCAACTTACATAATAAATACAATTATCCAAATAATCATTTAAAAGTTATAAAAGTAGCAGCGATTTTCAAACTTGCCAAATTTGCATCTATGCACATTATGTTTTTATTTACGGTCCTTCCATATCTTTTCCATACAGACAAAGATGGAGTTAGGTTTGTGTTATTTATACATATAGATCACAAAGTTGTCGTCAAATATCATAAAACACACTGAAGTTATCAGCTGCAATGATATTGTAAAACACATTATAATTTTTTTCTTGTTTTTGCAAATCTGTTTTAACAAAAATAAAAGTTTTCCAAGTATGTTAAACCGGACTTGAAAACAAGCTTGATGAAAACCCTGGATATATGTATATCTTTTTCATGATTTTCCAAGAATTTCGTCAATTTGAAAGTGTTAATTGATATCTTCACACAAGCTTTTTCGTAGCAGGTTTAGCTGAAGCAGGATGGTCTCCAACATTCAGCATCAAACTTAGTAACTTCCGTCATAGTTGGAGCACGAGTCATCAATGTTTCAATGAATAAAAAGTTGTTCTTATTTAAGCGAGGTAAGTTACTTCATTCACCATTTGAAGGAACATTCTCAAGGCGTAGACACATTATACTTATATATACTTATTTTATTTAAGTCACTTCTTGTACAAATTATAATCCAGCCATGGCTTTGGACACACTTGTCAATTTTTTTACAAGGTAAGTGATATTCATTTAAATAAGATTGGTCTATAATTACAAAAATTGCGTACTGACATTAAATTATCAATTGAATTCTAGAAGTTCATTTTACATCAAATCCATTTTATCAGTATGCTTGTGTGTTGGCTATATGCAGCCTGTTGGTTGTTTGGTTAGTTGGTTGTTTGGTTGTTTGGTTGGTTGGTTGGTTGGTTGGTTGGTTGGTTGGTTGTTCGTTTGTTTGGTTGGTTGGTTGGTTGGTTGGTTGGTTAGATGTTTGGTCAGTTAATTGTTTGGTTGGTTAGTTGGTTGGTTGGTTGGTTGGTTGGTTGGTGGGTGGGTTGGTTATTTAATTGTTTGATTACTAAATTAGTATACCAGGAGATTGATTGACCAGTTAGTAGGTTGATTGGTTTGTTGATTGGTTTGTTTCTTAGTTGGTCCGTTGATGGATGCATGGAACAATGAATGGATGAGGAAAATTTCTTTGTTATTTCACTGCCATAAATTTGAGTTAAAACTTGCAACAAACAGTCGAGTTTAAAAGTTATAGACATCAACTAATTTGTATTTCGTCTTCAAGATAAGTGACCGTTATGCCCTATTTGACGTATTATTTTTGTTTTAGGAAAGCCTTTTTATCCTAGAATTCTAGGCAATCAATGCAACTATTTTTACAATTCCACACTTTTGTTGTATGGGGGGGAGGGGGGGGGGAGGAGGTGTGCGGAAGATTCTCACAGACACAAGTCCAGAAAGTATGACTATGACCTTGAGTATTATGCTAAGTTAATGTTGCGTGAAATGTAAAATTAGAAAAGAACCAAAGAAGATATATGTATTCATTGCAAACATCTTTCATTAACACATTGATTTTTTTTTTGATTTTTTGTTAGATGACGTAAATTGAGATCGTTCACAGATAACGTGAAAGCATTTACGACCACTGTACCGACTTGTTTACAAATATGGTACCAAGAGACACAATTTATTTTTTGATGAATTGTAAACAAAATATGTTACCGTTACGCCTTTATATTTTCAAATTGTAAACAACATAAAGCCACCAAAAAATAGGTGGGTGTACGTCTGTACCGAAAAGTGACTACGTAAAATAAACTATATATAAACTGTTTGTGCTACATTTTTCTGTATCTAAAAAAGTCAGATGTGTCATGACAGTCGCTCATCAATCATTTATATACTGGGACCTATAGGGCCTGATAGTTATACAATATGACCGTGAGAAAATGCTTGAATCTGGTGCCAAACAAAGGATTAGTATAATCCTTTTCATTAAAGCATAGCATTTTTCAATGTGGCTTTAATTTTTGTATAAGATAAAATAGCAAATTAGCTTTACCTTTTCCTAAGCATTACTTTGTGAAAAGGTGTATTGCTTTGTTTGGCACCAGATTCAAGCATTTTCTCAAAGTCATATTGTTTAACTATCAGTCCCTATAACATTTGCTTTTGATCTCGGATGAATTTTGTTGTTCTCACGAGGCCCCTATTTTATACAAGTTTTGCCATATTTTATGGTCTGGTAAATTTGCGTCACCTAAACTGACATCATGTTTACTAAGTTCATTGCAGATTTACCCCCAAAATTGCACCAGATTATTGGTAAATTGGTCTAAACTAAATGTCTGTTTAATTTGCTCATGGCATTTGTACATTGAGATCCATCCATCCATCCATCCATCCATCCATCCATCCATCAAGCTATCGATCCACCTCCCTAATTCCTATCCACCTCCCTATTCATATATCCACCAACCAACCAACCAACCAACCAACCAGCCAACCAACCAACCAACCAACCAACCAACCAACCAACCAACCAACCAACCAACCAACCAACCAACCAACCAACCAA
>JAVSBT010200201.1:0-13524 GCA_033118115.1 Pharyngocirrus eroticus | reverse complement strand
CGCTTATGCTACAGAAACCGGGGATAAGCACCGGCCTGATGGGCCTTCATGGCTCGAGTATGGCTTTACTTTACTTTACTTTACTACTTTACTAGTCTTCCTTAGTCAAACGACATTGTTTTGACACCAATTATTTTTGTATTGCAAAAAACATATTCAAACAAAACGTTTTTTTTAAATGATTTGTCTTTTTTTTATGTGTACTGTATTTTCATTAATTAACGTCTACTAATTTGCTTACTGAACCTATGGTTTGTTTTCAGTTAAAGCACTTTGTACCTAAGTATCAAATTAACTTTAATATAGAGAGTCAGTAAAACTGACTGACTGACTGAGTGAGTTATCTCAAATCATTCATGCAATTTGATTGCAGATAGATCTAAGAAACGATGAAGAGAAATTGAAAAAGGCAATTAAAAAAGGGCAAACACAGGAAGTTGAGGAAATGTTAATATCCTGTGAAGAATCCTGCCAAAGACCAATTTTGAAAAATGTGCTCTTTCATGCAATCGAAAACTATAAATCATTGTCAGAAAAATATGAGGTAAGATAAGATATGCAAAAGATGACTGCAAATAGACATCTATGATGCGTTTACACTGAAATTTTACTCTAGTTGGTTCTATAATGTCTTTACAAAACATAAATCGTATCTATTGAAAACCATAAAAAAGAATGTTTTCCGTTTTATATAGCAAAAATTGGAACAACAAAAACATATAATAAAGAGCATACTTGACAAGGTAGAAGAACCAGAAACTATTGACCAAGCTTATCAAAAGGCTACCAGTGTGAAGGGTTTTGGGGTTCTGGGATTATTTCAAAGTGATGACAAGAAGAAGAAAATTTGCTCAAACAAGCAGAGAAATAATGGTGCTGAGGAGGTAAGTGAGATTTTGTTTTCCTTTATTAATATGAAAAAATGTATTTTTATGGTTATTGCATAGGATTTCTTGTCTTGGGCATTCCAAATGGATTTGTTAGTCCATTGAATCCACTACTTTAATTGAATGACATATGCATTCTCGTGCACCAGAGGTCACATTCTCAGACTTTCCGCTTTCAAGTATTACCTCTGGTTTCTCAGGGCACTTTTCCTCGGACAGCCTTATATGGCAGAGCACCTTACTGATTGGTTAAGGCTAAAAGTACCTGCCAGGGGCTAATATATGACGTAGCAATAGCTAGTGACCCTGGCTGATGAGGATGGAATAATGGTTCTATCATGTTGATTATTAACAGTGTTTTAACTGACAAACCAACAGTTGTATCTACTGATACATACTCCACAACAATATAAACGCATCAGCAGATTTCCATGTTATTTAGAAAGTATAAATCTCAATGGCTCCATATTTCAGATTTTAGACATTAAGAGACAGTTCTTTCTATTTGAGGCAGACAAATTATACTTTTGTACTAGAATTCCAGGAATACTTAAGATATGAAAAATCTGCCCATCTTGTAGAAATGATATTCCTAAATGAGATGAAGAGTACAAACCCTACTAGGACATTTATGTGGTCAGGGAAAAAACCCCAAAAAAACACACGCTAAAATGTAGCAAGTTATTGTTGACATAGAAGTTACAGAGGTTAGAAGAGGGGTTGGTCCAACCAATCCGCTATTGTGTATGCTTGCCTATGCAATCGATGGTATTTTGGCACTCTAGAAAAGAGTGCGAATCATCATCAGACTGTCCCTTCCAAAGGTTGCCTTGTGGAAGACTTTGACATCAGGAGAAGCACCCGTTCCTTATGCAACACACATTGGCTGCCAGAGCTCCATGTGCCATTAAAAGTTTTTTTTTTTTACTATACATGTACAACTAATGTTCATGATGTCTACAACAGCTAGCTTGGGTTGAGAACTCAACTTTCAGCAATGAGTTTCGACAGAATTCTGACTTTAATCCTAAAAAAGCCTTTGCCATTACTTAACATCATGTGGATAACTACTCTATTTTTAAAGCTCTGCATCTCAAACTCAAGCAATATCCTGCAGCTTTTTGAGTGAACTGTTGTTTCCCCAACCAAAGGAACATCTAAATAGCCCAAGAAAAATGTAATGATTCAACTGACAGATGGGCAAATTTCTGATATATTGAGTGTTTCTAGAATTCCTGGAATCAATCTGTTTTCTGTTTTCCAAACGAAAGAACTAGTTCAAATTGTCTCAAATATGAACTATGGTATCGTTTAGAATATTTTATTAGAGGTGCATTTATATTTGTTTTAGAATTATTAAGGTGTTACTTTATAATTTGACTCCCTGCGAATATTACTTCATCTCACTACTTTTCTGTTGCAACTGTTTTGACGTTTTGTTAAAAAAATGTGATGAAATGTATACCAAGTAAAATGTTATCTTATTAAAAAGCAGATGTTGATAGATTGCAAACAATAGTAGGTGGTGCGTTTATATTTTTGTTCAGCATAAATTGAAAAAATAATGTGGAATTTGTTAAACAGATGAATATATAATTCCTTAATCTAGAATGTTAAATATTTAATATTCATCATCAAGGTTTTAATCTAACATGCAGGGATGAACAGAACCTAAGGTCGTGGGTTTGAGTCCCAATCTAAGTCAACAGTATATGTTTTTGCTATTGATCTCAGCAACTTAGGTTAAAACCCTGATGCAGAATTTTACACATTTTAACAATCAGTTTTGTGTTAAATATATCCCTGTTTGCAAGATATTGATAAGTATGAGAGATATGAGTTAGACGACAATACAGTTTCTTTTAAGGCCAAACAATTTAATAATCTTGTTGCCTTTCCCCCAAAACAAAACCTCTTGTAAAAAATATTCTGATTACTTCTTGACAAATTAAGGGAGTCATTTTGTTCAGTAGTGTCATATCAATGAATAATGGAATATAAAAATATAAAGAATACTGTTTAAACACAAAGTGCTTGTGTACTGCAAAAAAAATATTCAAACAAAAAAAGTATTTAATAAATTATTTGTCCTATTTTCTGTGTGTACTGTATTTTCATTGGATACACGTCAACTCATTTGCAAACTTAACATATGGTTGACAAGTTGCAATATTGATAAATGCAAAGAAAGAGTAGTACTTTTATAACTTTTTAGTTTTGTTTACAGTTTACGCACTCTGTACCTATGTATTAAATTAACTTGAATAATTATAGAGAATGAATAAAACTGACTGACTAAGTTAAATAAAATCATGGATGCAATTTGATTGCAGAAATATCTAAAAAAGGATGAAGAGAACTTAAAGAAAGAAATTACAAAAGGGAACATAAAGAAAGTTGAGAAAATGCTAGAATCCTGTCCTGGACCAATGTTGAAGAATGTGCTCTTTCATGCAATCGATAGATATAAATTACTATCAGAACAATATGAGGTAAGTTGAAATATGCAAAAGATGACTGCTTATAAATATCTATCGTGTTTTACAATGCAAATGTTACTCTATTTTGGTTCTATAATGTCTTTACATTTATAAAACATTAATAATATTTATTTAACCATAAAAAAAAATGTTTCCTTTCTATATAGCAAAACTTGGAACAACCAAAACATATGATAAAGAGCATACGTGACAAGGTAGAAGAGCCAGACATATTACACCAAGCTTATCAACAGGCTACCAGTTTGAAGGATCTGGGGGTTCGAGAAATGTTCCAAAGTGATTGCAAGAGGGAGAAAATTTGCTCTAACAAGCAGATAAAGAATAAAGATGAGGAGGTAAGTAAGATTCCTTATGAAAAACGTATTTTGTGTATATTTTCAATGAATAATGAAACGTTATTTTTATTCAATAAAGGAAAGAAATATAAAGAATGCTGTTATGAAACAAAGTATTTAAGGGGAACAAGTGGTGTAGTGGTTAAGGCACTTGATCAAGGATCACAGGCATACACCAATGGCAAGGGTACGAACCCCGCTTGAGGCAACTCTTTCTGGCTAAAAGTTAAAGCTATAATACACTATAGAGTGAACACAAAGAAGAAGAAGAAACAAAGTATTGTTGTATTGTAAAAAACATATTCAAACCAAAGAAAGTATTTTTTAAATTATTTGTCCTTTTTTTCTATGTGTACTGTATAAAATTTATATAGGCCAAACAAATCCTGTTTCTGGTTACTTTTAGAAATAAATTAGGGTCGTATTTTATTTTAAATATATTTTGACTATATTAATTTGATTTAAATGAAGATTTAAGTTTTAAAGGAAAAAGACATAAAGACTTATTAAAGTCTTTGAGTGAAAGTCATTTATTGTAAAAGTCATAATTATGTGATAAATACTACTTTATCAAATAAACAAAGTGTAATTATACAACATTGAATCACTTGGGTCTGGCCTGTCAATTTAATATCAAAATAATCCTTCTATCACTTTCTTTAAAGAGATTAACAAATATAAAGTTATCATAATTTCATACATTTATTTCAAAATGAATGATCGATTGATATACAGGTTGATATACGGGTTAAAATAAGGTACATACAGCAGCGTGTCTAAACCATCATGGCTCCACAGTCAGAACATATCGCCTCTCTCCCTTGCAAGAAAGTTTTTCCTGAATGTTGTCAACAGATACAAACATTTGTTTGTAGAAAAAGGATGAAGAAAGGCTAAAACCTGAAATCACAGAGGGCTCACTTGAAGAACTGAAAAGGATTGTAGAATCAGAGTCCTGTCAAAAAACAATGCTGAAAAATGTGCTCTTCCATCCCTTCAAAAGATATGCTTTGATGTCTAGAGACATTGAGGTAGGTTCAAAACGTTCAAAAGTAGTAATTTAAAAAACTTCACATTTAAGTTTTATTTCCAGCTAGAGCACTTTGGACCTAAGTATTAATTTAACTTGAATATAGATAAGTTAAATATTAATTATTAATGCAATTTGATTGCAGAGAAATCTAAGGCAGTTTGAAGAGAACCTAAAGAATGAAATTACAGAAGGGAACAGAAAGAAAGTTGAGGAAATGTTAGAATCCTGTCCTGGACCAATGTTGAAAAATGTGCTCTTTCATGCAATTGAACGATATGATTCATCGTCAGGACAAGATCAGGTAAATTGAAATAAATGTAAATTTAGCTCTATTCTGGTTCTATAATCTCTTTAAAATTATAAAACATAAATCGTAGTTATTGAAAACCATAAAAATAATCCTTTTCTTTCCTATATAGCAAAACTTGGAACAACAAAAGGCAACCAGTTTGGAGGTTTTTGGGGTTCTGGGATTATTCGTAAGGGATGGCAAGAGGGGTGGAATTTGCTCTAACAAGTACAGAGAGAATGGTGATGACGAGGTAAAAAGAGTTATTATTTTCTTTATGAAAAATGTATTTTTATAGGATTTCTTGTCTTGGGCATTCCAAATGGATTTGTTAGTTCATTGAATCCCCAAAAAACGTTGACATTAATATGAAAAAAAGAACGGTTCTGTTTACTTCTTGAAAAGAAATAGGGTATATCTCTTTGAGTATTTTCAATAGATAATGAAATGTTAATTTTTCCAATAATATAAATTAAAAAACACAATTATTCAAACATTTTGTTTTTACAATTTCACTATATTCCACCTGATGGGAACTGCATAAAGTATGGTTTGGACTTTTACAGTCTAGTATACAACTTAATAGAAGCTTGTCCCGATGGATTATTCAATTTGAACCATTTTTTATCTTTTCCAGACTGAAAACAATTCTGAGGAAATCGAAAAGGTATAGTTGAATGGCAGTAACAGGTATCTACAATCACTCATTACACATATGATAACATTATGCATTGTTTTACCATTGTTTCTCTTTCTTGTCCGTCTGAAGGTAATCAGTCACATTCTTCACTGCACCTCAGAGAAAGATATGTTTGAAGTTATGGAATGGGCTGAGAAGTACAAAAGAAAAGGAACAGTTAGTTTTCTTTTAGGTGACAAATCAATGGAAAAAGAGGTATGTATATTTTTCTTATCTTTTTTTTTTTTCATGCTCCCTTTTTCCCTTTTCTTTCTACAGCTGTCACTATACAGTTAACGTTCTACTGTTTGATCATCAGATGACATGGTTTCCTTTTCTTACCCTTACAGAGAAATAATAATACAACCCCTGCAGCCTCTTATTCACAGTTTAGTTTAGTTTTTCATTTAAAGTTCATTGAACCTAGGTATGAAAATAATGAACTTTGATAAAAAATCAATAAAACTGACTGACTGACTGATTGACTAAGTTATCAGATAATCATTCATGCAATTTGATTGCAGAAAAAACTAAGACAGTTTGAAGAGAACTTGAAGGAAGAAACTACAAAAGGGAACAGAAAGAAAGTTGGGGAAATGTTAGAATCCTGTCCGGGACCAATGTTGAAAAATGTGCTCTTTCGCGCAATTGAAAGATATGAAACATTTTCAGGACAAGATCAGGTATATTGAAATATGCCAAAGATGACTGAAAATAAATATTTATGGTGCTTTTACAATTCAAATGTTTATCTATGTTGGTTCTTTAATGTCTTTAAATTTATAAAACATAAATCATATTTATTGAAACCATTGTTTTCTTTTCTATATAGCAAATCTTGGAACAACAAAAAGATATAATAAAGAGCATGCTTGACAAGGTTAAAAATCCAGAAACTTTATACCAGGCTTTTCAAAAGGCTACCAGTTTGAAGGGTTTGGGGGTTTTGGAATTATTCCATAGTAATGGCAAGAGGGAGAACATTTGCTGTAACAATCAGAAAAATCATGAAGCTGAGGAGGTAAAAGAGTTATTATTTTCCTTATGAAAAATGCGTTTTTGTGGTTATTGTATAGGATTCCTTGTCTTGGGCATTCCAAATGGATTTGTTCGTTCACTGAATCCTATCTTTTTTGTTCATTTTCAACTGTAAAAAAAAAAGGAGTATCTGCTGATTCATATAAAAAGTTAATGTAGAGTTGGTTGAACAGTCAGATGAATAAATAATTCCTTAATCTAAAATTTAGCCTATAATGCAGAGATCAACAGAGTGCCACTTTAAGTCAACAGATTTTGTTTTCTGTCGGCAGTATAGGTTAAAACCCTGTGGATCAATATTTCATATTTTAACAATCAGTTTTGTTATAAAAGTAAGCCTTTTGTGGACAAAAAACGCCACACACATTATATCAGATGATATTACGTTGGTTACGTTATGACATTCAATCATAATTTTAGACTTTGTTTAAGAACATTTAGTCATGCATAATAACTTGGCACAGAGTGTATAAAAACATAAAGAATATTAGTATTTTTGTATTCAATTGCAATTTTATTGTAGATAACCCTAAGAGAGGATATAGAGAAATTGAAGAATGAAAAGAACAAAGGGCACATTTTGAAAATTGAGAAAATGTTGAAAAGGGAGCTCTTTTGTGCACTTGAAAAATATGATTCATCGTCAGGACAAGATGAGGTAAATTGAAATATGCCAAAGATGACTGCATATAAATATTTTTGGTGCTTTTACGATGCAAATGTTACTCTATATTGGTTCTATAAGGTCTTGCATAAAACATAAATTACATTTATTGAAAAGCATAAAAAGAATGTTTTCCTTTCTTTGTAGCAAACCTTGGAACAACAAAAAAATAAGATAAAAAGCATACTTGACGAGGTAGAAACCCAGGAAACGTTATACCAGGCTTTTCACAAGGCTACCAGTATGAAGGATTTTGAGGTTCTAGAATTATTTCAAAGTAATGGCCAAAGGGGGGGAATGTGTCCTATCAAGAGAAGAAAGAATGGTGCTGAGGAGGTAAGTGAGATATTTTTTCATGAAGGTATTTTTATGGTAATTGTATATTGGGATTTCTTGTCTTGGGCATTCCAAATGGATTTGTTAGTTCACTGAATCCACTACTTTAATTGCATGATATGGTTCTATTGGCACGAACAAATTGGGTCGATTGGTCGAATTTTTTTTTTTTTTATCGCCCGTAAATTTGACATTGTTCGGACTAGTACGTAAAAACGACGGAATTTTGAGTTGTTTAAAAATGTACGGCGTATGCCGACGTACAAGACATATGTTATTCATATACTAGAAGTACGCTAGACGTACGTCAAAACGTCAGAGGTAGATTCTTCGAAATACATTAGTTGACCGACCAGTTAATCATCAGTCCGCTAAATCCTATAAGAGATCGGCACCTTATGCCACGGGGTAGTCGGTAAAACGCCGAGGACGCTGGGCTATACGCTGTCATATGTGTTAAGTAAAATACTCATAGGTTAGACGCAAGGTGGCTCTGTCAAACTAGAACGTATATCCCGACGTTCCAGGATTTCTACCAACACGCCGGTGTACGTTGACATAAGTTAAAAGTAGGTTAGGAGTAGTTTCTTGTAATATGCTGGCATCAGTTGTCATACGCCAAGGCCAAAATAATGTTTTGAGCTTGCCGACGTACAAGATATAGGTTAGGCATACGCTAAATGTAAGCTAAAATGACGCTAGAGGTACGCTAGAGGTACGCTAAAAATACGGAAGGTACACGTATAAAACGTCAGAGGTATTTAGGTGGGCATTAAGGTGTACAGTACAGCTTACCTATTGATAACCTACAAGTTACTTACTTCTAGCCTATATCCTGCGTATGTGCCACGCACAATTGCGTAATCTTATGACAGAAGACCATAAACCAGGTGATAGTTTGACATGCGCCATGCGGGCTGTGCATTTAATTAGCATAGTTCGAGAATGCTGGCCATATCGAAGAGTTTATATAGTTCGTTGGCCTCAGGTTGGGTAAAGTTCGAGCACACTTGCAACACGCTGTAATACATCACAAATAGGTTATTGATAGGTTACAAATAGGTAAGCTATATGCTATGTACACGTTCAATGCGTTTTGCTTATGACTGCGTCATAATTTCGATGTTTTTTTGATCGTATGCCGACGTTTAAAAAAAAAATACGCTAGATGTTAGTTTTTCAATACATTATAGTGTGACAGGACCATATTCCATGGTTGACAGATTGCAATATTGATAAAATACAGAGAAAGAGTATTACATGTAATTTTTAAAACTTTTTAAAATCGAAAATAAAATCCGATTTTAAACTTCATCATTTTAAGCCATATAGTGTCCTCTTTGGATAGTGAAAAAAAGATTCACTCTTTACTCCTATTCAGCCAGATAAAAAGAAACAACTAAGAGAAAAGCTAATGTGCATTCTGGCACTAGATAAGGTGACCCCTGATGTTGTACATCAAACTTTTATGAAGGTCGCAGATCTAAAGGAAGAGGTGAACAAGAGTGATGACAAAAAGGTAAATAACTGTTTTATTTCTATAAGAAAAGAAAACTTTTATGAAGGTTGTCTTTAGGCAAGTCTGAATATGTAATTGTATATTTTACAAAAACTTAGCCAATAAAAGTATAATGCAACTGTCCATACTCGGATTTTAGACACACAATAAAAGGTTTGACATAATAAGTCGGCAAAGGAAACATCCACCAATAATTTGGAATGGCCGTATTTCTGTTTGCTTCAATATATTATTTATTTATTTATTCAAATACCTTTTTAATGTATACATATAGTACCGACAGCTCTGTAAAAACATCAAGTTCGGAAAAGAGCACTGGGTAAACAAAGAACTTGAAAAAAATGCAGAGCTGGCTAACAAAACAATCCCAGGTGAAGATACACCCTTAGACGTATGTGTTAGGTATGATAAGGTAAGATAAATATTAATTCTATATTTCATGTCCATAATGATGATGATAATTAAAAAAGAGGGGGATGGGGGATCCTTTGGGATTCGCTCTTTTGAATTATTGGTCAATTTTCTGGGATTGGGATTAAACTATATTGAAATTGATTTGTATGTTCTAATACGGCCATATGAATTCAAATAATTCTGGGACTGCGATGCATAGAGAGACCATTTTTTTTTTTAGGCCAGCAGTTTTACTAAAACATTACAAATCCTTCATTATTATTATTATAATTATTATTCAATTTTTGTTAATAATGTGCTTGTGATGTTCATTAATTGCTAGAGTCTTTCTCAAAATGTAACAATGTTTTGCAAATCCCGGTATACCTTCGATAGGCTCCTTCATCCCACATTTGGTTAGTCCTGTTACTCCAACAATAACTGGGGCCATTTTAGTTTGTATGCCCCACATCCATTGGATTTCTAGCTCTAATTCATCAGTTTTTCGGTCTCTTTTCTTGCAAAATGTCTGTCTGTTGGTATGGCAAAATCTCTTGGTATTGCAATAATGATAATAATAATTATTATTATCATTATTATCATGATAATCATGATAATAATTATTATTATCATTATTATAAGTATTACTATAATAATAATAATAATAATAATAATAATAATAATAATAAAATAAATAATAATAATAATAATAATAATAATAATAATAATAATAATAATAATAATAATAATAATAATAATTATCATTATTATCATTATAATAATGATGATTATAATTATAATTATTATTTTATTAAAAACTATTTCTATAGCACCCTTATAACGTAACATGGCAACATGCTTAAAAGCACTTTACATCATTAAACATTAACACATTAAAACGATTCTTAGTTCAAACATTAAAATGTTTTATAACAAATATGTTTTCAACTGAACATTTAAAACATCCGGTTCTGCAATTTCTCTTATACTATTATATTTGATATATTGACAGCTTAATCCAGTGTTACTTAAACAATCAAATTCAGCAGTCATTTGGGGTGGCCTACAGCTTTCGATTAGTTTAGATAAATATGAAACAGCATGTGATTTGCTGGAAACAATTGAAGAAAGAAATCGTTCGTTTGAAGTAATCATAAAAAAGAAACAACCTCCAGCTCCAAACAAGAAGGATAAAGATGTTCTTTGCTTGGCAGCCAGGAAACACAATGTTCAACTAGTGAGAAAACTCAAAGATATGGTGGGTATACCTATATTTGTTAAAATATATATCTACAAGCCAGCAAAGTACTTTATTATTGGGTTGCCTAAATGTGTGACACAAAAAGCAGCACTTAATAAGAAATCTCACTCACGAAAGTTATCTGGCTGCACCCATCAATGGCCTAGTAATTAATTTGAGGTGTCCTATGAAAAAACACTTATGTTTTACCACTTCTAGATTTGCTTCTTAGTTATGAGACTGAAAAAGAGATAGAATATTGACAATATATATTTTTTGATGAAATGTGCATTATTCGATAAGATGTATTTCTGCCCATCCCCTTTTATCTTTAGGCTTAATTAAAATCATATTATATTTTTCCATTCAAGGGGGTGCCACAGCTACAGATCAGCTTAATTCAGAATGAGACCCCCAAAACGATGGAACTTTACCAAGCCTACTCATCACATGTCTATTTGGCGGTGTACCACAAGGGTGAAATCATAAAGAAAGTTTGTAAAGTGGCAAAAACATTAGAAACGGAGCAATCAAGATCAATCCTTTTTAGGGTAAAACCACCAGAAAATAGATTATTTTTGTTACTGTTGTTATTTAGTTTTGGATTAAATGCACATTTATTACTAAATCTTAATAAATTGTATTTGGCATATGAACGGATTTTGGAAGACCCCAATAAAATCTGATTTTTGGATTATGGCTGATTATCTTCTGCAGAGTCTGATCATCCTTGTCTATGTCTTTCACTGCTCTAACAGAGCCAGTTTGCCACAGGCTTTAATCATTTAAATTTCTGCTTATTCACAAATTAACTTGAATCTGACTAAATGGCAACTATATCATATATCAACTCATCGTCTATTTACATGTGTAGAGAGTGACAAACCATTTTAGAACCTTCTGTTTCCAAAAATCCAAGATTACATTGTTTCTACAGGAAAGACTTATATTTTTCTTAAAGCCATCGTAATAATCCTCTGTGTGACTTAAAAAGATTTGATAATAGACTTCAACTAGACATTTTTTTACAAAGAATCTGCAGTTAGACGGTACACTTAAAATGCTTCCAAGATTTTCAGTTTAAAGTTCACCTTCCAACGACTCCATGTTAACAAAACCTTTACTCATCTCTGTCATTTAGGATGATTACCAGGAAATGGGAGAAGATTTGATGATTTTTTTGAAGAATTTACTAGATGAAGCCAATGATGGTGAGGTGCATGACATCTTATGTGAATATCTTGACACTACGCAGAGGCACAATGAGGGCATGATGTTTTCTGTCAGGGAAGAGGTAAACTAGAAAAGTGAAATTTTTATTTTAATTGTAATGAATAACCAAAAGAATAATATTCAATTTGTTAAAAGGCCATTTCCATGTGATTCATTAGTTTTTGCCTTCTTGAAAAACTTAAATTAAATGATCACAGATTTCAAACATTCTTGTAAGTGCTCAATTAGATAATGCATGAAATAATAGAAAAACAAAGTTAATATTTTTGACGATAAGTAGTGAAGAAGCTTTTTATTGAGGCCTAGCTCAAAAAGGAGGAAACAATGTTTAGCTAATAATTGAAAAGGTCCTCCTAATATAATAGAAAGTATGAGAAAACAATAACCATTCAGCGACTATAAAAAAAAGTGTTTTTGTTTCTAGAATCATAGCAATTCTCATAAACACCTTTGGTTGTAAGTACCATAATATTTTGTTTTATTTCTACAAAGTTGTTTGGATACGCCCGCTGTATCTTTATCCTTAAAGATAAATGGCATGGTACACAGTTTGCATACTTCAATGATATTGCCAAGTGTTGTGACAAAGGCAAAAAGAGCAATAACATTGTAAAGGGAATAGGCGAAAATAGCAATGACAATGAAAAGACAGATGCAAAATGGTGGCAAATATATTATTCACATTACAACACAGATCATCCTAAATACAGCTACCTGGTTACTGGTTTTGAATGGGGAGTCCTCATCTTCATGTATTGGTTTTTAGCCTTGCGTCACATGGCTAAGCAGGTGCGTGTGTTTTCTGTAATATTAATTAATGGATTGATTGTATGTGTGTGTATTTTTTATTAACGTTACATGTTACACTGCAATTGCAAATATAAAATAACCAAACAAAAGGTTATTACGTGCACCCAGCCCCTTTGGAATTTCAGTCACAAAACTATATACATCTTTTCTTTCCGCATAGACAAGACCTTTTTGAGAAATATGTTTACCTAAAAAAAATGCATAATGTAGATTTTGCTGATAGGAATCTAATTGGAGTTATTGTCCTTGAAAGTGTATATGGGCCATTCTCAGAAAAAGTCACAAAGTAACTGAAAAGACATTTTTTTTTTCCAAAGTATTTTTTTATTTTTATTATTAGGCTCATTAAATGTGTCTTTGGCCTTAGAATAACTTACTGAACACTGCATAGCAAGATTTGTCCAAAGAAAGGGAAAATTGGTTATTTTTAGTTACTATACAATTACACACAGTAAATGAAAAGACATTTTTTTTTTCAAAGTATTTTTTTTTTTTTTAAATTAGGCTCATTAAATGTGTATTTGGCCTTACAATAACCTACTGAAAACTGCATAGCAAGATATGTCC
>JAVSBT010199979.1:0-13527 GCA_033118115.1 Pharyngocirrus eroticus | reverse complement strand
GCTATATGCGGATGAATTTTGATAACTTAAATCTCATTACTGGGATTTAAGGGGCGTTCCCCCTATTCATCTATTGTATAATGGGGTCCTTCAATAACTATAGTGTAGAAATTGGTTTTATTCATGTAAAGACCTTCGCTCTCCATTTGATTCCTTTCCATGTTACACAAAAGTTGAAAAGGTGAAACCAGGAGAGCTAATCCAAAGTGATGCAACATCTAAAAAGTCAATCAGCAAGTCAATCAGCAGAGAGCCAGATGTCCCAATCCAAAGTGATGCAGTGTCTAAAAGATCTATCCGATTCAACTCTACAGCGTCGGGGAGAAACGATGCCACTGACCAACAAAGTGTTAGTGGAAGTGCAGGTAAAAAATATGGAATTCTTGATGAACTCTCCTCACTAGAAAGGAGAAGAATAAGCAAAGCCTCGGTTGGTTCAAAGCTTGATTCCCTTGTAGACCAAGAAAAGGTATCCCAAACTTCAAAACAAAATGTTTCTCTTAAGTATGACAAAGAGTCTCGAAAATCTAGAGCAACAGCTATCCTAGATGCCCTTGTTGAAGAAGGAAAGCTTTCACGAACTTCGAATGACATTGACAGACAGTCTCGAAAATCTAGGGCATCATATATAGAGTCCCTTATAAACCAAGAAAAATTATCCCAAACTTCTCAACAACATATTTCTGTACAAAATGACAAAGAGTCAAGGAAATCTAGAACATCAGGTATCTTAGATTCCCTTGTAAACCAAGATAAGGTTTCCCAAACTACAAATGCTTCAAAACAAAATGTTTCTTTAAAGAATGACAAAGAGTCTCGAAAATCTAGAACATCAGCTATCTTAGATCCCCTTGTAGACCAAGAAAAATTGTCCCAAACTTCAAAACAAAATGTTTCTCCAGAGAATGACAAAGAGTCTCGAAAATCTAGAGTATCAGGTATGTTAGATTTTCTTGTTGACCAAGAAAAGGTATCCTTTACGTCTAAACAAAATATTTCTTTAAAGAATGACCAAGAGTCTCGAAAATCTACAGAGTCGCCTAACTTAGAATATAATAGCACAGACCTATCGCCAGATTCCAATGATCCCCCTACTATTGATCCCCCTACCATAGTTAATCAAGATGGCCCAGATCTCATTGAAAATGCAATTGAAGGTAACAAGTCATCTCATACATTAAAGCAAAGCTCTTCGTCTAGTAGTCATGCAAAACCTAATGCTATTACTTCCAAAATATTCCCATGTTTTGGTACAAAAGGATCTAGAAACTCGACTAATACTGTTGCCCATTGCCCAGTAGAAGATAACAATTCACACATTTCTAGTGATTCTAGACAAAATATTATTCAGGAAAGTGATAAAATATCCCAAAACTCCAATGATTTAGATAATCAAAAAGTGATAGAGGACTCCAATGATTTAGATAATCAAAAAGTGATAGAGGAAGATGATTTATTAGAAAATCCAGAAACTGATGTAGATTGTGAACTTGAAAACATATCGAAGTTTGATGAAGTATCACAAAAATCACGAAGCTCTTATCCAAATGATGGATTAACCCAAAAGTCAAAGAAAAAATCATTTGGTTCCTCATATGACAGAGTTTCCCAAAAATCAAGAGATTCCTATCAACGCCACTCATCATATGACAAAGTATCCCTGAGCTCAAAGCAATCCTCTGTTACAGGAAACCTAAATTCTGATCCCAAAACACTTTTTTCACGTATAGGGGCATTTACTAAACGAGGGTCTAGGTTCTCTACTGAATCCAAAGCAGAGAAGAGATCTATTACTTTTCAAGAATTGCCTACATTTAGCAAAGATGAAAACAATGAAACAATGTCCCAGAGTTCTGATTCTATCCCTAGCAGATCTAGCGTTGATAATGATGAGGTTTCCCGGCTTTCATTGCCAGCAGATAATACCCAACAGCCACCATCATCCTCATCTACACAAGGTGAATCTTATATATATTTATTCACATTTGAAAATCTATAAATAAGAATATAAGACCAAGTATTACATGTCTTTGATAAATTTGAATAATTATAACATCTGCCCTATTATTTTAAGTTTAATATGGCTATTTTTATTACATAATGGGATGCATCAGTATTATTGATTCAACGCAAGGATTCAAAATATTAAAACCATGTTTTTTTATACTAAAGGTGTCAACAATATTTTTATTTTAGGATTTTTTTCATAAATGTAGGAGAAATAATTTCCACAACTGGATGAAATTTTAATATATGTTTGCTTGTATGCTTCAAAGTGACAATTAAAGCACTTTCAGACAGGATTTCTCATTTTATATTCCCCTAGAGATTTTTGAAAAAAAAAAAAACATTTCCATAGAAGCAAAGAAACATTAAATTTTAAATCAAACCAGTTGTGGAATTATTTTTCTTAATGAAAAAAAATCGTTAAACAAAATATTTGTTTACACCTTTTACATAATTATTATACATAATTTTGAAATAGTTTTTAATATTTTGAATACTAGTGTACATTTCAAAAAAACATCAAGAACAGTATCAAAGTTGAGGGTGAATCTTCTTATTATAGACTTTTTTCTCTGCTGATAGTGTTTAAATGACTTTTAGCACTTTTAGAATCTGTAGGCTCTTATCATTCTGTAGTTTTATAATATCTGTACAAAGTTGTGTGTCTTTTGAGGGTGTGTTTTTGGGGGGTGGGGGGTGGGTAATCATTTTAAATCTACATATATTTTCTCAGAGTCAGAATTGTTTCTTTAATGTTAATATTGTTGAAGAAGGTATTCCTGTAAATTTTCTTCCTATTCGCCATGTTTCCCTGTTGCCAGTAAATGCATTTTATCACTAAAGGTACTTATTTATCACAAATTTATCTTGTAGATACGATTACAATATATGAATCCTGGTGGACCAGACTGGTAAGATTTTTCATCAACAGACACACCAAGCTTTTATCTATGTTGTTCATGTATACACTACTAGGGACGGCTGTATTTCATAATTTAGAAGGAGGAAATATCAAGAAAGGAGGCGGCGCCAATCTGGTTACATCTAAAGCAAATGTTATTGAACAGATCAGGAGAGTAAAGGCATGCAAGCTCTCGGATGAATGGGTTGAACATATGAATATTGTATTAGAAAACTATGCTCTTGAAATTCAGACAGTTCTACGTAATGGAGCGGACACTGTGGATGTTTGGGATTTCTGGGGCTCCTTTTTTTACTCATTATCAGTCTTTACAACAATAGGTAAGTCTATACAGTAACTATTGTTAACTATCTCTTAATACTTATACTTAAATCTTTGTAAAATATTTGTATGTGATTTTTTTTTAATTACAACATTATAGGCCTGATTGTACTTAATATTTTGTAAATATCTGTTGATTGAACATTTTAAGAAAAAAGAATAGACCTGACAATGGCAAACATGTGGGCCTTGCATCAAATAATTGATTTTTTTCAAGAAAAAAGTACTTTTGGCATCTACATTTTATTGAACTTATTGGTTAAAACTTGCAAATTTTCTTTTACATAATTATGTATATGAATTTATTAAATTGACATATCAAATAGAAAGCTAATTTCCTTTCAATTATACATTTCAGGGTATGGACATTTTGCCCCAGATACCCAGAATGGACAGATTGCTACCATGATTTATGCCACATTTGGTATACCTCTATGTTTGCTTGTCATGGATGATTTGGGAAGATTAATGTCATATTCTTTAAAGATCCTGTGGCATATAATCAAGAAAATATTTTCCTTCCGCGTGGGCTATCAATGTTCTCGTTGCCAGCATGAAAGTGAATGTACTTTGAAAGATCACTGGGACCATTACACAGATGAAATATTTGATTTGCCCCCAGTGTGTGCTTTGACTGTGGGATTCTTATATATGCTTATTGGAACTTTGATGTATATACAATGGGAATCCTGGAATTTCCTAGAAGCATTTTATTTTGTGTTTATTTCTATCAGTACTGTTGGTTTTGGAGATGTGCTACCAAAGCATCCACATTATTTTTTGCTAAGTTCACTATATATCATATTTGGACATGCTCTTATCATCATGATCACACAAGTTTTAGTAGACAGTTACCAAGGGGGGCTGAAACATATTGTATCTTTTCCTAGAATGTCAATTTCTCTGAAACAGAAATTAGCTTGAACAACCTACATGAAATAATCTACATAGTGTGCTACATATATACCTAATGAATGAGCATAATTATGAAAATTGCTGGATTGTGCAGAAAAATGAAAATAGCTTGAAGGCATGGAAGTTTGTAATCTTATTTTTTTATATATAAATGTTAAAATATTATAGTAAATGTACCATAGGAAAATATTTGAATAAAATGTCATTATAGTATAACATTATTTTATACATTTAAAATTGTCTTGCTCTTTTTGTTATTATGATTGCGATGATTCGAACAAGTATTATGAAATGGTGATTTAAAATCATGAAAAAGAAACTAAATTTTAGCCTGCAAAAGATTTTCAAATAAAGATCATATAATGTTGCTAGTGAATATCATAACGAATATAGCTCTCTTTTTCAAAACGTACAACACAATCCAATATAACTTTAATGCAGAGGCTATTAATACTAGGATTCAGTATGAAGACTGTACTATATCATTGTGCACAAAGTCTCATAGGTTTACCCTTAAAATGGCCGACTGATCTAGAAGGACCCGGATAAAAACTAAAAAAAAACTCAATAAAATGGCTCAGTCTGGTGTATCTGTGGATGACAATATTGTCGATGTTTTTAATAGTCTTAAGTTAAGAAAGGAATATCAATGCATCACGTTTAAGTTCAGTGATGACCTTCTCCAAATAGTACTCGATAAATCTCACAAAACTTGCACATATCAAGAATGTGTGGATGGATTGCCTCAGAAAGACGGCAGATATGCCGTGTTTGACTTTCATTATGCAGTGGGCGACCAGCAACGAGAACAGCTAGTGTTCATTAACTGGTAAGAATACCATTTTTTGTAATAAAACAAAACAATATGTCAACACCACCTGGATGGATGAGCCAAAGGCCAAGTTTCAAAGGGCGATAGGTTTCCCTGGATGTTCGAAATCCATAAGAGGTCTTATATTATTCAGTAGCATAAAAATAGTGCAAAGGGCACCAGGTTATAATGTATATAACATTACATAATTAGTAATTATAGTATGTTTGGAGAACATTCCATTGGCGTTGTACTTGAAGATGAAAGTTGCTTTGAAAAGACTGATAGTGGGTTTTTTTTATGTTTTGGTCAGTTCAAATTGAGTTTAAATGAAATAAAATTTGAATTATCAGAAAAGTAAGGTTGTGAGGTTAAAAAGCCAAGATCTCAAAATTTTAATTCTAAAATTTTTTAATTCTAAGTAATTTACATCTGCTTTCTGTTCAGGTACAGCTTAAGGATTCTTCATATGTCAAATGTTAAAAATGTATCATTATGTTGTAACACAATATAATCCATTTTTACTCTTGCTGTCACCACTTTGAATAGGGGATATGTGTAGATCAAGACTTGCAGCTGATTGATTCACTGTCATTTATTCATGATTGATATATAGATTATTTTCATTTGTTATTTTGTACACAGATTATATCTGGAAATCACTTCCAGAAAATTCACAAACAGTTTTTGTTAGTTTTCTTTCACTGAAATTTAGTTATAATCGATAACAACTACTATACAGAATATTTTCATTTGTTATTTTGTACACAGATTTTATCTGGAAATCACTTCCAGAAAAGTCACAAACAGGTTTTTTTAGTTTTCTTTCACTGAAATTTATTTATGATTGATAATAATTATTATACAAAGTATTTTCGTTGGTTAAATTGTACACATATTGTGTCTGGAACTCACTTTCTCAATAGTGGTTAACATTTGTTAGTTCTTGTGAAATTCATCCATAAATGTTTTTAAATTTGCATTCAAGCAGGCTCTTGGGGGGGGGGGGGTGCCAAAAAATTTAGCATTGAAGGGAAAACGGTATGTAAAAGAAAGAGAGTAAATTTGAGGTTAGTGTTACAAACTATGTGGCAGAGATCGGGAACTGTTCCTTGTGGGTAATACTTAATACATTACATTTAAAATGAATAATTTAAAAAGACTTAGATTGCTCAATGGATTGATAAATTTCAAAATCCTTGACTTGTATTATATTTATACAAAGAAATTCAGAATGATTGTCAATTAATTGGATACGTGTAGAAAATCTTGCTAATGTCATGTTATTATTTAACGGTTGTTATATTTTTATATCAAATATTTGTATTTACATCATGTTGTACAATCATACTCGTATTCTTAGGTGTCATAGTGTGGTACACACAAACTGAAACATTACCAATATTCATTATTGATACAGCTTGTAGCCTTTTACACTTTTATTGAAATAAAGAATGGTCAGGAAAAAAAATCAATTCAAGTATAGTTTTTATAGTTTTATTTCAGTAAAATTGCAGCCCAAGGCTGACGTTTACAAAGTACACATTTAAAAAATTGTTTTCTCATTTTTGATTCCACCACAAATCAATATAAATCATTTCAAAATGGTGAAAATTATCAATTACAACTAGAAACTTTTGAGTGACATACATAATTATGTATAACTATTATGACTTGATTTAGTAGGGTCTGAAATATCTGTACCCTTTACACTGCAACATGCAGATTCTAATTAATTAAAATGTTATAACATACAGTGGAACTTCACAATGAACACACCCCTCTACAGCTACAGTACCTTTTCAGGAAGCATTCAACATTATTTTTTATGCTCCTTTGATAAACCTGTTTATAAACAAAAGTGCAGTTGCTTAATTTCAATAGAAACAACTCTTAAATTAATCACTATTCTTTGATAATCTGATATTCAATAATCTCTAGAGAATACTTTTGTAATGTTACAATTGATTCATACTGAATCAATTATATTCTAATATTATTGTCAAGATTCAAAACAGGTAGAGTGAAACACTGCTGACAATAAGTATGAAGCTGCAGTACATCTTGGCACTAGAGTTACAAGCATCAGTTTTGCATACCAGTAAACAGCCTCTCATATAAGTGTAATCTTCTTCACCGCCTGTCTCAAATTTCACTGCATTTGCCACACCACAATAGTTTTCTCGTCCAATCTCCACCCTGGCATTGACACCCCCATCATCAGCGACACAGGTCCTCACCAGTATTTTCCTTTTTTTGCCATCTTGTTCTAAGTTGAAATAGTTTTTGTAAAGAAGTTTACATGGTATTTGAAGTTATTTGAACAACTGCAATTATTTAAGACAACATAATGTATATAAAAGGTTCATTCTTTTATTGTTTTTTTAAATGATTTAAAGACCATTCAGTCAAGAACCAAATTATCATGAGGATAATTATTGTTCCCTATTGGTTTTGAACATCTAAATTCGAAAATTGCTGGTCTACATGTTCTAATTAGAAATATAAAACCATTACTAAGAGCAAATACACAAAGTGTGTATTTCTGTTTGGATAATCAATCTACCCTACCATAGTATCAATAAAAAAATGAACCAGAATTCCAAATTTTGTGTGTATACTACATATAATAATGATAAACATTTAGCATGTGCACTTACCTTTATTATACGGAGATAGCTGTAGGCATATTTTCATATTTTTAAAGGCTACACTTACATCTATGATTCTATTATATGTCCACCCCATAAAGTTATACAAACAGTACTAAACTAAAAGCATACTGAACACAGTTATTTTTCAATTGTTTATCAAGTTTCCTAAAATTTTCTGTACATGATTACATAGCCTATGATTGGATTCATAGAATTTATCTGTTTAATTGACCTTGGGTCAACGACTATTACTTACCCCTGTTCAGGAGTCAATTTACTTTTTGTTTCCAGAGGGACTGCTGTCCTTTTTATGAAATAATTACTTAAATTTCAAAATTAAGGGACTTGCTGATATTTTGTCATGTGGCTAAAACAGACAGTCCTCTGCCCCTCAGGTAAATTGACCCTTTACCTGTGGCTGATGAAAGCATATGCCTAGTTTGTGTAATGAAATTCATTTCTGTTGTGCATAAGTATGTACACAATATTAAGAACACAATAGTGAAGTATGAAATACTGAAAATTGAAGTAAAAACACTCTAGATTCTTATGGATATAAAACTAATTTATTGTATTTTAGCATATGAACATAATATTTAGTGATTATATCAATCAATTGTACAATTTACCTTTTAGAAATAATTTATGTGTATCCTTACCATGATTTGTACAATGTGAAAAACAATCTAAAGCACAAGTCATCATGTTGCAAAGATCTAAATTTGATCTCTTATTTGTAAAAGTGTTTCCCATGTATATGTTTCACATGATTTTAAATTACTAAAATAAAAGTAAGTTCTTGTCAATTTGGTAGAAGAATCTTTTTTAAAGAAAAATCAAATCCTACCACAAGATGGCAGTAGCTTACTTAGTTTTTGATGGATAACAAATCAATATTCTTCAAGTCCATGTCATATCTTCAATTCTAACTAAAATAATACAAGTACTCCTAAAATTTATATTTTCTTCAAGTTACAATGATGAATATAACTGTCAAAATGCCTAATGTCATTAGTGACATTTTACTTGTTATGAAATTCACTGCTATACTGGCAAGACATTAATTCTGTCAATATCATCTAACAGTATAAACAAGTCCACATATAGAACTAAATATATCATATTCATAGTAACTTGCATTTTGTACAGACAAGTGATAAATACTTTTATTTACATGGATTGATTATGAAGTAATCACCAGCTTACTTCATTTTCTATCAGGATTTCTTCTAATAATACAAGTAAAGCTTTAATGATCATCGTTTTCAATGATTCCATTATCAATCATAAATACCTTTGAACAGTAGTAGATAGATTCAAAAGGACAATGATTAATCGTTCTTATAATACAAGAATACCATAAAGAGATAAATATAAATTACTCTTTCCATTTGGAAAGTCATAAATCTACATCTGATATTTTGGTGAAATAGATAATACACACATGAAATTGAGCAATAGTAAGGACATAATATTGCTCATATTGAAGTATAATTCTCTCTTTATAACGGTGACAAATGAGAAATGTTAGCTATTGTTGTTTGGCATGGTCTTGTATATTACAATTGAGTCTGCCAAACCTGGCAGATTTAGGAAATTGTATCATCACTGTTGACTTGCAATAAAGGGCAGAGCGGAGATAGCTATTGAATAAAAAAAACTCATGTTTCTATGGAAACGTCATAGTAGTATTGAATGCTCTAACAAGTCAATGAGAGGCTGCAATAGACACAATTCAGTGCATTCCCATTTTACATTTAACAGACAATTTGCCTTCAAATGATTACTCTTCCATAATGTTATTCCTTTCCATCATCTATCTATCATGATAAACCTTCTCAATAGAAGTCCACGATAAAGGCAAACCCTAGTATTTATTCAGTACTGTGATTTGTGATTTATGCCAATAAGCCTTTGTGAGTAACTGAACACCCCACCCCCACCCTCTGACAGGTACAGGCCCTTTTTTCTTTCACTATTCTTGAAGATCTTCAGTTTTAATATGTTTAACTACAAAAATATGTACTACAAATTATTCCAAACAACGTACAGATTGAAGGGAAAATGTAAGCTTAAGAAATTCAGTTGTAGCTTTTCTAATTATCAAAAAAATAATAATAATAATTTTAAAGGCTAGGAAATTGGACAAAGAAAAAAAGAGAATTATTATAAGTTGTGACATAAAACTTTCTGGGCTCAGTCTTGATGAAAATAATGTGTAATTTTTGTATAAATGCATAGTTGTAATAGCAGAGTCCATATGTGCAATGAAATTGTGGCACTTCCATTACATCCATCGGCATTCCGACAAGCAAGCGAACAACCTCTCATCATAACGCCATTGAAATTGAGCCAATCCACAAAACCACAATGGCTTTCTCTTCCTATTTCAGTCTCTGAGTTAATGCCGCCAGAATCCACAGTACAATCTCTTACTACAATAGTGTGGCCATCTGGTTTGAAAAAAGGGCAAAAATACAACTTTCATGTTCTTGGTCAATCCCAAAAATATTTTTAAAAGGACAAAATAATATGCACAAAAGGATGAAATACCGCATAAAACTTGTACAGAAAAAAAGACATGCTCCATTACAAATACACATGCATTTTTTAAATGAAAGTATAGACAAAAAAACTTCCACATTTGTGTTTTAATTTGAGAGATACATGTAAAAATTTAGACAAGTCCTGCATTGTCTATTGGGGAAAAAAACAAAAAAAGAAAGGATTGAAAGTATAAAAAAAAAAAAATGGTTCTACTGGAGTATAAAATATGCTAAACAAAAGACAAAGATTTCAGGTGGATATGATTATCAAAAGTTAAAGAAAAATGGGAAAGGCTGCAACTGGAGCTGATCAAAAGTGCAAACATATATAGAACATACATGCACATTATACATGTAAATAGCATGCCAGCAGTTTTTTTATATCATATTCTACTCCATATGTTATCATTTTTTGTCTAATACATGTAGTTATAGATAACCATGGTAAATGCACACGGTGATCCCATCACATGAGTTTTTAGGATGATCATTTGATAGGAAGGAAATTGAAAGCTACAATTTCAAAATATTATTTCCTGTAGCTTGATATCAGCATTGCTGTTGATTTATTTGCTATTATCATTATCATGACTATAAAAAGTATATTTATTATAAATTTATCATCCTGATAATATTATTTTTATTATTATTATCATTCATTATTTTTAGTATTACTATTTTTTCTTTTTTGCTATTTGATCCACCATCAATACATTGAGCATCATTATGCCTACATAATTTGATGCCATATCAATTTGTAAGTGGCAGTCAATCATGAATGATGGTTTATATCTATATAGTCTAAAAATATATTTTCAATAAAAGTACCAATCATCTATTTGAAGCTTCTTTCAACCCTTCTTAAATACACTCCTAATTGTCACAGAATCGTGATGAAAACATTTTATCAATTATTACTAGCTCTCCAATATGCAATGAATGTGCAGCTAAGTGCTAAGACAGGTATATTGTGCATGGTGAAAAACTACAATCTTGACAGTTTGATAATTTTTGTCTTCAAACAATGACACAACAAGTTTTTACAGCAAACAATTAAACAATAACAGTTACAAGCAGTGAAACAATGACAATCACAACAAATCAACATACAATTCTTCTTGTTGTGTTTTTAAATGATCATATGTCAAGATAGATATATCTAAAATTTAACTCAGTAGCAATTTTTTTTACAAACATCAAATGAACAATAGAAAATGATTTTTTTTTTTTTTTTTTAATAGATTTCTGTTGTGTGATAAATCCAATTTTATATTGTAAACAAGACTTACCTATCTCGGCCTTCATTTTGATACAATCTGTTCCCGGGAAGAGCCCGACTCTGTCAGCTCTCCCTGTATAACATATGGGTTCATAGAATTTCCCTGTGTTGTTGAATGTGTCCTCACAGTCAGGTTCACTGTTATTAATTGATGTACACTTGAAACATCCAATGGATGACACTGCAATGAAAAGGCGGATGGAAATCAATTCACTTTTTGGGAGGAAATTATAAGTGTATCCTTTATAATGGTTGTTGTTATGAAAATGGGTGACAAGGAAATTGCATTGTCATTCCTCAGCCAAAAAAAGACAAAGTATTCTAAGAATTTCTTCCTAGGGTCATTCCAAATTGATTAGTTTGTCATTGGATTCGACCGACCCATATTTTTTTCATTTTTTTTCAAAATGTTGTTTTTTGTCAAAACTGGGCAACCAAATCAAGCAAAATCATCGTAGGCTAGCTTGTAAATATACATTTTTGGTTAAAAAACAACACTAGTAAAGAGATATATTTAACTATACACTACAACCTTTCATACTCTTGAAATATGGAGCGCTTCGGCACGTGCCGTTGATTATAAGTACAAGACTGAATGATGTCTAATTAATGTGGCGATAAAAAAAACCTCAAAAATTGACCAACCAACCCAATTTTACGTACCAAAAACCATTGACAAACTAATTAATTTGAAATGGCCTAACCTGCCTTTGTCAAAATTTACTATAATCTGAAAATGGTGCAAATTAAGCAACAGCAATGTCAATTCTGAGCAAAATGTTACTTGTTGACAAAATTATAAGCATACACTATATAAATTAACATATATAACTACTCATGGGAGATGAATAAAATGACCCTTCCCTGAAATGATGTCAAGAAAAAATAATATTCGGAAAGCTTCTTGGCAATATAAGTTCTTTAGTGAGGGTTCATAGGGGGGAAAAAACTCAGAATTTGTTAAGGAAACCAGAATGACTGAAAATATCAGAAGCAAAAGTTCTCTATTTCTGTGTCTGACAAAATGTACGCTATAATCTCCTACAAGATTCCAACACTCAGCTTTTATAAATACATCAAGCCAACATCTCTAAGGAGTTATCAATTATTTATGGAGCAGAACAAACGAGACGGTAATAGTGGTTTATAGCAGCGTAAATGAATACAGGGATCAACTTCAATTTTAGCAGGAACAAATCAAATCAACATAGGTGATACTCTGGGATTATTCTGTGATTTATGATTCAAAAATTCATCACCTGATGAGGAACAGATTAAGTCAACATAGGTGATTCTCAAACAAACTTCTGTAATTTACATTTTGAAATTTATTTTCTTGATTGGCAACACATCAAGTCAACATAGATAAAACTCAAGGAAAATTCTGTGACTATGGCACATAGTATTTACTGACAATAGGGGTGGTCAGTGACCTTGAGAAAATGCTTGAATCTGGTGCCAAACAAAGCAATACACCTTTTCACAAAATAATGTTAGAAAAAGGTAGAGCTAATTTGCTATTTTATCGTATACAAAAGTTAAAGCCACATTTTAAAATGCTATAACACCAGGATTTGATATTGTATAACTATCAGCTCCTATTGTTCTTGGATTTTTTCCTGAGAGTTGCCACCAGTTGAAGAGAGATGATAATTAGTATGTATGCGTCAAGTCACTCTGGCTAGTTCATATTAAACTTTTATCAGACATTCACACCTTTTAATTTTTAGAAAGGCAATGTTATATCCAAAAAGATGGATATCATTTGATTTCGAAATTTATCGTCAGCAATAAAAACTAGAGCAACATTTTCATAACAATCTTTTTGTGAGCAAAACTAGCGATTCATCAAGCGAAAGTGGGTTTTTATCTCATCAAAATCTCCATAAAATCTTTACAAACTAGTCCAAAATTATCACCACAAAATTGCTATTTGTGTGATGCCCATAATATTTTAAATAGTCATCACCTGATATATCACTCAGGCCATTCCAAATGGGAGTCGCAATTTTCATTCCTGAGGTAGATGGGTTTGGCTTCATCGACAATAGACTATGATTTGTTTTAATTGA
>JAVSBT010199978.1:0-29900 GCA_033118115.1 Pharyngocirrus eroticus | reverse complement strand
CCCAAATTCATGCTAAACAAATTTTGGTCATGATAGGCCAAAATGACTAATTACAGAGTATACCCCTTGCCTTAACATTTTGATAAATCTAGAGATTTTTTCTTCTTCAGGTTTTGGATCCAAATCCATTTCCAGGAATGGCAATTACACCCATGCATGGTGTAGTGCCAGTGGGTGGGATGGCAGAAGTTCGAGTACATCTACATCCTAGCGCTGTCATCAAATTTGACACCAGAGTAAGAGTAGCCATTAGAGGATGGAAAACAATTGAACTAAGAATGGGAGGAACAGTTGAACCACCAAGCATAGACCTTAACCTGGTATGGCTTGAAATTATCAAATAAATTCATTCAAAATTGCATAAGGATACAAGAGGGGTTTTCACCATACATGTACTTCTATTCCAACTCTCCAATAGAAGTATATATTTTTGTCTTCAGCTCAGGGCCTTCCATGCCTGCAAGTTGACATCTCTCAAACTCCCAAAAAATAGAAGACCTCTTTTTTTTTTAAACATCGAACCATTTCCTCAATGTTGATTGTATCGACAGACAAAACACATCATCTTTAAGGCATTGACATGTAACATTTTCTTTTTTTAGGTGTTCACTTTTTCACCTTTTTCACATTTCAAACAATTTGCAGAAAAGTTTGAGTAGTGATATCAACTTGTAGCATAGGTGACTCTGTATTAAAAAATGTATACTTTTATAGGTCTAAATTATGGAATGAAAGTAATAGAAAGAGCAAGAATGAAAAAAAATATCATCTAGCAAAAGAACCTCTTTTATTCTTAACATGGTGAGTTCACCTTCATGTGAAATGACATAAGGTGACAACATAAACCATGAAATAGATAAACTGTAACAATATACAGAAGAATGGTATATTTGTTAGATAAGGTCCTTCAGAGTGCTACATATGTTATGATACAATTAATATTGCTTTATTAATTAGAATTACCAATGAAAGCAATTGCAAATAAACAATATCGTTCAAAGCATTTTAAATCATGACATGATGCCACATTTTTTTGCAATATCAATAACTTTCGACTAATTTCCTTTCTAAAGTGTCTTTTTGATTATTCTAAAACTTCTAGGAATTGGGACTTTTATGTGTTAAGGATAGGATATACCTTTTTACGAAATCATGTTTTTTATATGCTTATTCTTTTATTACTCTCATTACAAATTTTGGACCTAAAAAAGTATATTTATTGGGCTTCATGGCTTTCATAGTTGTGGTTGATGTCATTCAAACTTCGCTGCACATACCATTACATATACCCCTGTTCCCCCCTGAAAAGAAAAGGAAAGGATTTTTCATAAACTTTAAATCAATGCTAGTTCCAAAAGCATAAACATTTTTTTTAATTTTTAGGGTGAATATTCATTTTTTTTACTATCCAATGGTGAAAATATTGATGTTCAGATCAAGCAAAGAAGCCATGACTTTTATTTAGTTGTTGTTGACCAAATCATATAGCTTTGCAAATTCAACATTTATGAAGGTGTACTTACATCTATCTATATCTTATGATATAAATGAAAGTTGCAGATTGGCAACTTCATCCTGTAAGTTGCATGAGGCAACATAAAGGTTAAGCCAAATGATATTTACTTTTAAGTTAAAAATGTGTAATTATATCACTAGAAGAATCAAAGACATGGTATTGTTGAAAGGTATCAATTGAAGAATTGAAAACTTAGGAAACTTTACAATAATGTTTGTAACAAAATATCATCATGCCGTTGATTTTTCAGATAAGAACTGTTGTCCCAAGTTACTTACACCTAGACACATCATCGGTATTGTCATCCTCTTATGATCTTTAGACTTTAATTGTGTTTTAATTTAATCTTTGGTTTCTTTTGAAGTTTTATTTTTGATTCAGGTTATCATATTAAATTACAGTTTAGTTAAGCTAGGAGTAGACAAACATGGCCTTAGTCAAGTCACACTTCTAGTGTTGCAGATTTAGTTTCAATTTATTCTTCATTTCAAATTTAATGACTGAAGATATGTAAAAAAAGGGCATTGAAATATAACTTACAAATTATCTACCAATTTACATTATTTTGAAAGGAAAGCCTTAACATTTTCCAAAGGCTTCAATAATTACATAAATACAAAGTTAAATCAAAACCATTCCAAAATAAATGAAAGTTCCTGGCCACCTTCTTTCTTTCAGTTGCTTAATCTAAGAATAACAGAATGTACTCCACAAGAACATACGGTACCTTTTACACATCGTTAGAAATAAATAAAATAAGCTATTTAAGATTGTGCAATAAATTACGAGGTGATCTACAGCCCCCTTTTTTTCAAAAGTCAGCTCTTTATTTATTCATAGAATCCTTTGCTGTTTTGCGATTCAAGTTTTTTATTATTACTATGATTTGCATGTTCCCTATTTTTTTTATAAGTTAACTAACAATGTATATAAGATTACAGGTCTTGAAAATAGGATATTACTGATCCCTTAAATGTTTACTTTATTAGTTGCATTTAGGCCTATACATGTACTTGTTTACATCTCCCTGGGTTGGCTATATTATTATTCAATTGTGCATATTACTATACATGTTTATTTAGTAGAGCTGTCAGATGATACATTTATATGGGCAAGATAACAATGAACAGCAATCAAAGGGTCAATTCTATCTTCTTGTTTTGCATAGAATATTTATTCTCAGAAAATAATTATTCTGTGAGTGAATCATTCAATTGATCCGAATCAACTAATGATTCTATCTCTCACTTTTTACAGAGGAAATTCAATCTGGGAGGAGTTCATGTTGGATCTACTTGCAAGCAGCTTTTTAAACTTTTGAACAATTGCAACACTAGAGCAAGGGTGGAATTTGATCTATCAAGATATCTAGACTTCTCAGTCTATTTTCCTGAACACCATGCTCCAGGTAAAGCATAATTATTAGATTCAATTTGACAAGAACATAGTCATAAATATTGTTCTGTCGTACATTCAGTTTTATTTTGCATATAAAATACACACATTTTGCAAATTATTAAATAATACATTTATATCGTAATGTGAATGGGGCAATAGAGATGAAGAAAAAAAAAGGTCTACAATATTTAAAAAAAACTAAATTCTGCATTTTAATGTGTTTCTTGAAACCTTCTAGGAAGTGGTTATGAATACCAAGCAGAGGACCGAGCTTTTGCAGAGTTGAACCCAGGAGTTTACACTGTTCTGATTGAGCCTGAGGAGAGTTTAGGTGGAGAACTCATATTCAAACCTACTGAGGTACGGCACTTTTTTAGAAATTAATCAAGAAGGGGGAGAGGCAATTGTTTATTTTTAACTATGTGTTTGCTTTTATTACACATTGTTGATCATTAAAAGTATGTACTTTTGGCTTCTATGCCTCTAAAGTCTAAAGCTACTGGTTGATATCTCTCAAATTTCTGTGCACTTGATTTTACATGTAAAACAACTTAGAATTTCAGACTGAAATAACCTGAGTGTAGATGAATCGCAGTAGAAAATGTATAGAAATAAGAAATTCAATATCTCAGCCACCTTGTGTGTGATACATAACATAGAATATAGTATGTCAATGTTCACATAAAGTGAATCGGTCAACAAAAATCTATGAAAGAACTATCTGTTTTTATTTTTTGAGATGAATGTTTGATTTATCATCTTTGGACAGTAAAAAGATTATAAAAACATGATTAATCATGGCTACCTTACCTACAGGAACTAGGGCAACCTATGAAGTATGTGTAGATGTGTTGTTTTTAAAAAGGAGTATGCTTATAAAATTGTAAAAGATAGTCATAGACCTTTGTTTTTTATTATCAGGTTGCTTCATATGATTTCATATTCCCTGTGACTGTCAATCAAATGGGAGCACCAACTCCAAACGCAACGCCATACCCACCAACACCGGAAGCTGCACATAAGAATACTCTGTTCAATATTGTTCACCCTAAGCCAAAACCTGTGGATGTTGCAACTCCAAGGAAAAGGATTGTGGCTACAGCTCTGAGACAGCCTCTCCAGGTGTCAGATATAAATTTGAGTTATGAGCTATCCCCTACCTACCATCAGATGACACAGTCGACTGACGGCCATCTTGCAGGAAGAAACAGAGTAAGTAATGTAGGCCTAATATTCCTTAGCAAAATATAGTCAAAACAAAACATTTTAGATAATGTAAATTAATTCTATTCCCGTTTTCTCTCAAGTCAACTCTTAGCATAAAGATAATGATGGTGTTTTTTTAGTGTTTTTGGCATGGTTTTAGGACCATTGTCTTTCTTCTGGGTTTTCAGCATTTAGCTTGAGGCAGGAGGATCCTGCTATAAACATTGATTTTTTTTTCACTTTATGAATAAATATTCATTTAGGAGATCAAACATTTATATGAGACAAGTTTATTTCAATTTCTTTATTTTTTTGTAAAAAAGGAAATTAATTCACCTGAAAATATCGAATATGGTCACAGAAAATATCGCTCATGTGTAAGTACTAAAATGGTTTCCTGTAAAATCAGTACTACTTTCAAAATCAAAACAGCTCCGAAAGGATAATTTCTCTGAAATAGATATTTTTTACACATTTATATAGGCCTATATTTTTTTTTTGTCTTTGAGTCAATTTACATTATAGCCTTTGTCCGACATAACTAAAACCCTCCTGAATAAGAAATCTTTCAGTCTTCTCTTGCAATATTTTCATTGGCGATAGAATTATGGATTTGAAGCTATGCTCTAAATTCAGATTATTTCTTTTTTTGATATCTTGAAAATTTGAAGGAGTTTATTCAAAATAATTATGCACTGTATAAATCAAAAATGTATATTGAGAGCAGCAGATGAACTACAATTTCTAAAAACCTTGTCGGTAACAGAGTTTAACACATGTTGGTAACTTGTTAAGTCAGTGTGGTTACAGACACAATAGCCACATGGGTCAACTAAATTTTTAGAATAGTATTTTTCTTAGATAGTACCTTTTATTTAATAAAGAAGTTTTACTAAATATTCAAATACTTTGATGGCCATGTACAGTAGGAGAGACTGAGGTATGATAATGTGTGGAGTACCATGAACTTTTGAACTGAAATGAAGTTGCCTAACCTTAGGATCTACAGGGATCCCTCCAGTTATGGAGACCTGTAGAAAATGTTGCTTCAAGTTTGCCTCGGACAGTGCAAAACAATACTTATGTTGACCCCTGTAACATTATTGGGGGTCAGATGTTAATCGCTATTTAGAAGGAAGGTAAGGTCATTGTAAGCATAAGTCCCTATGTTTTAAAGTGTTTCTCTACCCCTTCACCTTTTTTACAGACTGGAAGTGTTTTCCAAGAGAACCCACTTTGGGTTGATAAAGATAATACAATCAGAGTCAGTCCCCCCTTTTTTTATTGTTTTTTTTTCATTGACACATTCATTTAATGGTGGTCATTATTTAAAAGAATCTTTGTTGTTAAAATGCATATGACAAAATTATTAAAAGATGAGTGATGTTTTTTGTCTTTCCAGGGTTTAGTCTTTGTTAACACTGGGAGTGAAATCATTCATTTTGGTATAGACACCAGGACAGACCTCCCCATCATGGATAAAGGGGTTTTCAAATTTCTTCATAGTAGTGGAGTACCACTGCTTCATCAGGGAGATTTTGGTGTTGAAGCAACCCTGGAACCTGGCCGTACTCATTCTGTTGGAGTCCAGTTTTGTCCAGGTATTATGGGTATTCTTCAAAGTATCCTACTTCAAAGTATCCTACAAATCTTTGCATAAATTGATACACAATAATATGTATATTTGGGAAGGGTTTTAGATATTATGTTTAATGTCTTGATTTGCTTCAATTGAATTATCAAATTAATAACTTACTTTTTTCAGAATTCTCTGGTTTTTACAAAGTTGTGCTACCAATTATCTTGGATAGACAAAGTAGCAGCCCATACATGCATCTGAGCTTGACTGGAGAATTAAAATGTCCCACAGTGACCTTTGATCCTTTAACAGTGATATTTGCACCAGTGCCTTTGGACACAGAAATTTCAGTACCTATTACAATAAAAGCTTCAAATTACACAATGTGAGTATGGCCATTTCAGTTTATTTTCTTGAAAGATATTTAAACTTTATAGTTAATACCTGGTATTGATATAAATTAAATTCATTTTCTTTGAAATAAAAAGCTCACTTTTACCCATAATTTCTGATTTCATTTTGACTTATTTAATTGCAGGGACAACAAACTCACTGTTACATTGCCTGAAGTTGAATGTGATGATGGTTCCATGGTGTCTCCTATATCCATTCAAGCAGAAAATGGGCTTGGTAAGCTAAAACTGTTGGCCTTTTGTTTACATCCCACCATCATAATTATTATAAAAAGGACATCATGGAATATTGCTTGTGGAGAATGCTTCCCTCCATATTCAGATTTTGATTGAAAGATTGAAGTAAATGTTATATCCTTGTCAAAATCTGAATAAGTCTGAGCACACCGAGACACCAATAAGGGCTTGATCTGGTAGGATTACACAGATATTAATCCCTGATTAGTCTAAGTATGAATTCATTATTTTTTGTAGAAATAAATGCCTGTTGTGGAGCAGAAAATCAACCAGAGCCCTTTGAAATTTCATGTATCCTTACTTTTAAGTGTGCAAAGCCTATTTCCTTCACAGCAACTGTAATCTTTAAGGATACCAAAAAGAACAAGTAAGTACTATAGAAGTAAGATAGAAAGTCAAAATAAATTCAGTTTGTTGCAGTATTACATTTTTTTGTATAAACAATGTCAATGTTTTTTTGACATGCCCTAGAATTTATCCCAAATAAAATATTTCAACAAAAATTACTTCTATGATGAAAGTATATATTTTTGGCATAAAAAATATCCTTTGTCGTACTCTTAATAGCTCTTGATTTTACTGCACTTGATTTAACATGTAAAAATAAATGGTAATTTTTTTTTTCACAAGGCATCAACTTCAACAATTTTCAAGTTATCGAAAAATCAAAAATATCACCTTTTAGAGCATGTTTGATTGTTTACAGCTTCATCCTTGTGTCCTTTGATTTATTCATTGTTGATATGGTTATTGTATTTTTTATACAGATTCCCTTTAACAGTTACTGGGAATGCAGACAATTGCCTTCTGACTTGTTATCCCTTTCTGGCTATGCACAGAACAGATCATCATATCATTTGTGAGCAAGTGAGTATAGACAAGAACAACTGGAAAGAAATTGTATTAGTTTAAATAAAATAAAATTGTCACAAGTCTGATTATATTAATTTTGCATTTATCAAGCAATATTTCGCCACGGTGGCATCATCAGACAATAATGATGAAACATTGCCTAATAAATGCAAAATGAATATAAACTTGTAACAATTCTATTTACTTTGAGCTGTCAGCTTTATCAAATGATTGTATTAAAAGTTGGTGCAATGAAACATGATAAAAAGTTTATTTTTATTTTGTAAAAGCATGCTAGTCAAGCATTTTATCTAATATATCACATCTTTAACTATAGATATTTTATATTTGTCTATCTTTGTTATTTACAATATTATTTGATATACCTTAGGGTCATACCTTGAAAGGGAGGGCTACAGCTTCTAGAGAAAGTGTCAGTGCTGGGGAAGCTATCCTTGTACCTTGTGAGGACCCAAACAGAGCCCAGAGTAGGCCATCTACAACTGCTACTAGTTCCAACTTTGAAGCAAGTAGTTCTAGCTATGAAGGCAGTACACAGAGTGATACAGGTACGTTAGGATAATCTAAAAACATGCAGAATTTCAAACTGATATGATTATCTATCAGTCACATGTAAAATTATGAGATTTTTCTCAGATGCATGGCAGGGATGTACTAGAAGAAGAATGATTGGACATTATTAGTTATTGATCAAGTTCACTTGTTGTTTTCATAAGATTGCTTTGTAGGCTGACAAACCTACTATGAAAATTTAAAACACAAAGTTACAAGGCATATCCTACTATTGAATACATTAGAAAATACAAATTTGTCAGTTGTCCCCTTCACCTTATTGTTCATGTAAACCTTTTCATCCATATAAAGTTTCACGGCTTTCCAGATGTCATTCGGTTGAAACAAAAAAACCATGGCCCCATGTCAAAGAAAACAGCCTCTGGCATGTAAAAGATCCAGATAAATGTTGAAAACAATACATTTATCTTCATACATTTCTTCCTTCCCCAACTGTCTAACTTTGGTCTGCCATTGGGTCATGAAGGGAGAGATTAAAGAGTGGTGCTTGGCTCTGAGCAAACCAAAACCACTGTAATAAATCAACATTTATATCAGAATTATTTTTTCTTTACAACCTAATATGCAGTCATCTTCATAATTATGCTAAGGACAACCATTTTTATAATTATTTGTTTTTTTCTTTCCCAAATAACTTCACCTTTCATAAATCATTTGGCAACAGGAAATGATCGCTTCATCAGGAGTAAAGGTAAAATAGAGGTTAAGTTCTTAAAGATTACAAAGTCATGTGTACAATTTAATAGCATATTCTACAAAAAATGTTCTAGAATAATCATTGATCAATTGTAATTTTCCTTAGTTGAATGTTCAAAATAGTTACTTTTAAACTGAAACGGGACTCAAAAGGGCAATATTCTCCACCCCATTAAATTTTTGATCAAAGTACAGAAGATTATTAGCTGGATGTGTTGCAGACAATATGACTATTTTGGTATACAAGATATTCAAGCCACATGATTAAACAATGAGTAAAATAGGTATAAGACTAAGAGTGAACAAGTCCCAATTTTTGTACTCTGATTATGTGTCAATTTGGGGTATCAAAAGATGCCCATGGACAAAAAGATGAACTGACATTTCTTGAAGGCTGTATCTAGAAAATCATATCAAACAAAAGTGTCTTTGATAAAAAAAATACTGTTTGGAAAAACAAAGACTGGTTTCAAACATGATAAAATGAGAAATGATTTTTGCAACTGTATCATATTCTTTGAAATTTTAAACCCATTGATATTCTTAAGCTTTTATTATTAAACTATTTGATAAGAGTATAAGTGACCATTCAGCAATTTGAGATTATACACTATTAATCACTGAAACCAAAAAAAGTTTTGCATGATTTTGTTCCAAAATCTATATGATTATAAAACTCTTGAGTTGTGTTACAAGATAGCAAAGTCAGCGCACACATTTGCCACGATTTGTTGATTCTGTACTGCTTAATTTGGAATAGTAATTGAAAAACGAAGTGCTGTTTGAGATTGAACAATAGAAAATCAAATGAGTGCTATTTGAAACTAGTGCGTGAAGCAATAAAACAAATATCCATGCACCCTGCTTTTAATTTCTCCGCCATCTCTTCCAAATATATGTACTTTTGTAGGTGTAAAATTTATATTAAAAGAAATAGCAGAGTGTAATGCTAGAACTATCATTGATCTAGCATTTGATAATGTTGCTTTTATTCTAGATTCATCCTATCCATACACTCCAAGAGATGGTGCAGTCAATAAACCTGCTACTGCTAGTGAAAAGCAACTCAACAGTCGTAATGATTTAAAATCAAGGTCACTTGGTTCAGCTCTATTTCCCGAGGAGGATACAGAGGAAGGTATTTTCCATACAGATGTTCTTTTGGCAGTCCAAAGATGGTTTTCTTCACAAGGTTGGCCAGGAGGACCGTATCCTATTACTATTCCATATTCGTTAAGAAGGTAAATTGCTTTGTTGAATTATTGGAGTGGAAAAGCACCATACACTTAATTCTTGTATGGGTTCCTCTTTTTTTTCAATATTGGGTCCAGCAGTAATACACAGAAAGTGATAGTAATAAACTGAAAATGATTTCTATAAGTATATCTCCTGCCTTTGTTTAAAGCTGTATTACAATCAGGCTGCAAGTTTTACTCATGAAGGATATGGTACCCTGAAAAATGTCAGTGATTAGAGAACAATGCATATTATTCAAGTCTATGTAGAGTTTGTCTATAGAGAATGTTCTTTTTTTAAATTATAGTGGGATCACCAAAAAGGGAATAGATGAAGTTGCAAGGACTGCAAAGGGAACAACGATTGAATCCAACAATGTGAACAAAGAATTCAAGACTGTGTATGATATGGTAGGGCATCTATGTGGTAAGCCCATTCCTGGGATACCAGTTAATGGAAATTTACCCTCAGACTCAAGAGAAAGAGTAAAGCAAGTTCATTGGCAACATAAAACTATGCTATCATTTTTAAGGTAAGAAGAAATTATATTCTTGTGAAATTAACCCTTTTTAGTTTATACCTTGGCTATAAATTGCCATGGCATACAATTCACACAATTTTCGAAAAGTCTGACCATAGTGTCAATCATAATTATGGCACATTTATTCTGGATCCCCTTTGCTTAACTTCATAAATAGGTTGAAAAAGGTGTAACATTATCTTTATTTATCGTTTCCTATAGAGCTCAAGGTGCATCCATTGCATCTATAAAACCTGAATATCTCATGGAACCATTTGAATACAAAAGATGGATACAAATTCAGATAGAACTTGAAGAAGCAAAGCACACAACAGGACACAGGGAGAAAAAAATGAATGAGCTTGAAGCAGGTCCCATTGAAGAAGAATTGTTTGAAGCAGTGTCAAAGAGGGCTTGGACTGATGTTTTACTTCAGCTTTTAAAAGTATGATCTAATTTGCACAATATAACAACTTTCCAAAAAAGGGGGACCACTTTGCACCCATTTTCAACATTACTATCAGCTGATTTGTTCTTTTTCAATGGATTTTTCTTTCTTTTTCTTTTTGACAGGTCTTTGTTATATCTAAAATAACCCCTAGACAATTCAAAAACATACCAACTCCATTCAAGAAAGAAAGCATTCCACAAGTTGATCCCAATCCATTATGTAGCAATGTGTACAGTATAAGTGAAAGGATTGTATTATTATGGCTGAATTATTGTTATGAGCAAATGAGGGAACAAGTTTGGAGTGGATCTAGCAAAGGTAAATAAATGTTTCTTTTTTGGTCAATCTTGATGAATGTAAAGCAAAATCATTAGCTGCCTTGGTGATGGTTACTTGTTAAAATCTCTGACTGGGAGTTACATTATATCAACACTCTGCAAAAATCAAATACACCCATTCATGACCCACCTTTCTATTTAGTTATCACAAAGTTGTTTTATTTTGTATTCTAGGAATTCTGGGTACTTTAAGTGTAGTAGTCTAAGTCCTTGATATGACTTAGGCAAAGAAGTCAGTGACTTCGGCTTATTTTACGTGAAATAATTATTGTATGTTAATTGACTTCGACAATTAAAGTAGAAGACTTACATCCTCATTATCTAAAAATTCATATAATAACTTTGGCAATTTTCGCTGTAGAGTGTATCATGTTTTAGTTATGTGGTGTCTGGTCTTATCAGGAATAGCATTGAATTAATTCATTTACCACGCAACCCCCCCCCCCCCTACTCATTCATCCTCCTTGTATATACACACATAGTTATCATCCCTACAATAATACCTTTGTCAAATCAAGCAGTCATGCCATTTTGAGGCCCTGCTTCTGACAAGAGACTTGCATGTCCAAATAAAAACATGTTGACAAGCATGTACATCCTTTGCCAACTGATAACTTCAGAATTCTTTTTTGACTGTATTTCATAGTCATCAACAGAACACTCATCAGTGTTCTGATGATGATTATGAAATATAGTCGAAATAAAAACTTGTTTCAGACTTAAAATAAATATCGAGCAAACATGATTTTCGTAAACATGTAAATGTATTTAAACTTAACGAAAATCAGATAATGGTGATAGAATCTAATCTTTGGCACATGTATTTAATAGATGCAACTATTGGAGGTAAATCGCAAGGTAATTTGTTGATTTCAAATAAACAATGATTTTTTAAAATATACTAGTATCTAACTTGCTTTTACTTTGTTCAGTTGATATTGTCATGAATCCATTGCCAACTGATAACTTGTAGAAATAATGTCATCTTCAGTGTTCTGAAGATGACATCGTAAGATTGTCAAAAATTTAACAACATGTTTTTGTTTTGAAAATAAATCAAGCAACATGATTTGTGGAGTTATTAATATTCTTTATTGTCATGAATATCCCATTAATAAAACCTCATCCAAATAAATTGTACCTTAACTTACACCTAGCACTATTACTTTGCCCTTATAAATGTCAACTAACAAGATGAATCAAGACGAGTATTTTGATTCAAGGGCTTCTTTAGCTACATTTTGGTATGACTCAAACTTCCCTGCACTTGATTTAACATAATAATAATAATATACAAAAAAGCTTAAAAAGTCTACACTCAAAATGAATAAAATGAAACGGTATCAACTTCTGCTGCAATTTTCAAGTTATCAAAAAACAAAAACATTTTTTAGAATATATGATTGTATGGCTTTAAAACTGTTTAAGAATTTGTTTGTATGGCTTGAAAACTGTGTTTAAGAATTTTTCTAATTTAAAAAGAAACAAAATTGGCTGTTTTGAGTAATTTTTCCTTTATTTCACCAAGGGGGTATTCCTGCATCAAGATGGATCGTCAATTTTGACTTTGATTTATTGGATGGATTAGTTTTGGCTGCAGTCCTTGCTGCCCATTCTCCATTTTTGGTAAGAAATTGTGCAATTGAAACCTATCTAAATTCTTGAGTAGCCATTTGGTTGCAATGACAATTTTTTCTAAATGTAAGTTGAAGAAAAATAGAATCACATGCAAATGTTTTTTGTTTTTTAAGATTGAGACCCATTTGCAAGATATGTACACCCAACCAGCAACATCAGAGCAATGCCTTCACAATGCCCTGAAGGTGGTTAGCGCCATGAGATACATTGGAATAGAGTATGACATTCAGGCTATTGATATTACAGACCCCAATCCTGTGTGTCTTCTACTTTTGAGTGTACATCTGTACAAAACACTGCCTTCCTACATCCCAAGGAATTCCATCGAATTTCAAGGAGGACTGCATGCCCAAGTAAATAGACAGGTACGTAGCCCAGTCAAAATAAGAAAACAAAAACTCATTCTAGAAAAGATTTGCACAGAGATAATTTTTTTCTTTTTGTACTTGGGAAAATCTTCAGGACAATTAGTGAAAAGTTTTCCTCACAGAACTCATGCGAAATGTGATAAATAATGACTGATCAATTTGAATGTCTAGAAACTTCAATATTGGTCCTTAGGCCTATATTGGGCGAATAGAATAAATTGCACTCCGAGAATATGTATGCAGATAAATTTATTGTTTTCAACATTTATAGGAATCTTTTACTAGAATGACATTTTGTAAAAATCCCATGTTTCAGGTAAAACTTACAAACCCAAGTGTGAAACCTCTGATATATCATGCTATGATTTGTGGAAGAGATGCCCAAGACTTCACTCTCACCAAAGGGGATACTGTTACAGTTCCAAGGAAATCTTCTATTGATGTCAATGTGGAGTATCTCAGTCGGTTCCTTAGACCAGCAGAAGCTGTTTTAGTGTTTGCTGGAAGAAGACAAGGGTCAACCCAAGGCACTACCCTGGCATTCACTTTGAGAGGCCTCATTGATGATGTATCTCCAAAAGTAAGAGTCCCTTTCCTACAGAATGTATTTATCATAGCTCTTGTTACAGAGTGCAGTTTCTTTTATCTCTATCACTTTCCCTCCTGTTCTTGGCCCCTTATGTGCAGAGATGTCGTAATTTTGAGGAGAGTGGGGGGGGGGGGGGGGGGGGGTTAGTTTGCAAGACATGTATTTAAAGTGTACTGATACTTGCAATGCATTCTTTTATGTTTCTGATCATTTAACAACAGTTATATTAGTCTTACATGAATTAAACTAATATGTCAATGATTAGTGACTAAATTAAATCTTTTGACTAGTTTTTATAAAAGTCCTCTTTCTGAAAGCTTTTGGTTATGTCTGTAACCTTTGTCGATCTGATCTGAAATGACCAGTTAACTGGATGGTGTTGTGGACAAATAAGGGTCAGATGTTAAATAGTGGAAGATTGACCATTTCCTCCTACTCTGAAGAGGAGAATATTGTTCCACACTGCTAGGAGATTAAATCTACTAGATCAGATTGACAAAGGTTACAGATGTAACTGAAAGCTCTCGGTAAGAGAACTTCTAGACAAACCAGTAAAAAGGTTAAGATACTAATGATTAACAATAACTTTGATAATTCTAATTATTTTAAAATTAAAATGTGGCTTGTTTTTTTTTCCAGATCATCATAAAATGTGAGTCCCCTTGTTATAAAATGTTGGTATTACCTATTGAAGTCAAGAATCCCTTCAATAATCCAGCAGAATTCAAAGTAGCCATCATAGAATCTCACCATGGACTTACCCAAGATGGCACTGTTAGCGCAAAGGGACTTGTTGCTCCAAAGAAAATGAAACCAAAGGAAATCAAGTCAAAGATTGATAGTGGAATGAAAAAGCCACCAACTCCTGAGAAAGATGACAAAATACATCCTCTAATGTCACCAAAGGATAAGAAAACAGAAGATGGAGGTTAGAAAAATAGGGTTGAAAATCTTCCACATAAGAATTCTCTCTTATTACGTAGAGACCACATGGCAATATGTGTAACTTATAGGGTTAAAGAAAGGGTAAGATTAGGGTTAGGGTTAGGGTCAGGACTAGGTCCAAGTCAACCTAAATCTTACCATAACTACATCAACGTATTTGAGTTTTGAATTATATAAGGATGAATTCTGATGTGAAAGAGGTTCGAATGTAAAAATAGATTTTGTAGTAAAGCCTCAGTCACACATTCGAGTCTCGTTGTCCTTGATAGGACCATTCCCAAGGAAAATTTGTCAAGAGTCCGATCAAGATCCTATAATTCGTGGAGGGAAATTCACAAATTTGTTAAAAAGTTAACCATGATAATAATCATATATTCGTCCATATTCTCCTATTTGCAATCCCAATCCGAAACTGACCCGATGTGTATCTTCTAAATTCTAAAAATGTCCAGGCACCATCCAGATAACGCAGGACATTGTTATAATTTGATTCGTTACAGCAGAATCTGTCCCAACATAGTCATGATTGTTATCTGACAAGACAAATTTGGCTTAATTTCTGGAATTCAATGCAATGCACCTACTTTCAGAAGTGCTTGGCAGACCTCTCAGACCTTTCCTGATCTGTAGGACTCCATTAAAAATATTCATGACTGCATTCAGACAATGATAGGACATTCCAGATCATTGAGGATATTAATTTGACTTTTTCACTTTTCATGTCGGTGCACTCTCTTATCTCAAATGGCTCTGCATAACATATATCAAATTTATGCAGCAATCAATGTTTCACAAAGATTAACCCATGTTTTATTTTTCATTTTAGGAAATATAATGCTAGCATTTTCATGCAAAGATAAAAGTGTTTTCTTGGAAGCTAATGGTACTGGAACAATTCATGCAAAGTTTTTACCATTCAGTGTTGGCAAACGTCAATGTTCTATTGTTTTCATCAATGAACAAGTTGGGGAATTTTTGTACAGCATAGATGCTACTGGAGCATTGCCTGAACCCTGCATCCTACCATTCAGCGGAAGTCAAAATGTCCGAATAAGCAGTGCTGTTGCAGCTAGTAAGTTAAAACTGTTGTAACTTTTTCTCTGAAAAAAATGTAGAAACATCAATTAGAACTGATGTATATTATAACTTTCTTGATTTCTTCTGGTAAATATCATGGTGTACATCACTCTCTATGAGCAGGACAGCAGACACTTATTTGCTAGAGACGCTTTTTTTTCTTCAGAATTTAACCGTTTCCATAATATTCACATGTTAGTTGGTCTTCAGACAAATTTGAACCCTGAATGTCTGTGTGTACTTCAGTTAGGATATGAGAGTAATGTTTGTGAATTGAATTAATAGGTATTATTTAACACCACCCTTTTTTCAAAAAAATAGTCAAGCAAGGCTTTTAAAGGCACATTTTGGGTTGGAAGGTTATAAAAGCACTGAATTTCCATAGATGGAGCTTAACGACTGAAAAATTTGGCACTTTTATCACCCTTTTTCCCAAAATGAATCTAAAAAAGCCAGACTATTAAAATGAATTATGTTTATAAATCATTCTTTCAAATATTTTCAATCAAATTCATTTTTATAGATAGAGGCAGAGGACAATATGGTGGCAATGAATCAGTGATGTACTACAGGTGTGAAGTTGGAAAAAGCCTCAAAGAGCAACTAGATATCCCAATTACTAACCAGACAAGGGAAAGTGCTCTAATTGATGCTGCACTTGAGGTAGGAGACTTAGTTTTCTGAGCATATTCTAGCCACTATAATTTTTGTCAGCCAAAATATGTACGCTTTGATGAATATAGTAGAAATTGGAGGTTTTTAAGTTCTGTTCCAGCTTTTAATATTTTTTCCTTTATTCATATTTTAAACTTTGTAGCATATGAGTGATGTAGAAAAATCCCGCAGACAAGTGACAGGTACTTTGGCGAGTGGAACCATCACGGCAAAAACCATTGATATGTTGTCATCTGGCAAAACTCAGCAACAGATTAGAGATGTAAGTTATGTCATAAAAAGAGAAGAATGCATCCAAATTCTGTGTGGAATAGTGATTGGTTAAGAAAAAAGAAAAGTGATAGATGAGAAAAAATTACCAAGGAATTAAGTCAGTAATAAATGAATGATAAAAATGTCAACAGTATCATACATGAGAGACATATCAAACTAAAGTAAAAAGTCATGTAGGCCTATCTCATGTGAAATACAGTTGTACAATAAATAATAAATCCTGAATGCAACATTTCAAATATAACATATTCATAATCTGGGTATTAAACCTATATTGCAATAGTCGACAGAAAAATCTGTTGACCTTATGTGGGATTCCAACCTACGACCTTCGGTTTGCCGTTCTAACATGCTCTCTTTCAGTTGTCCTTATTAGCTCAGCTGGTAGAGCATGGATATGGCAAACCCAAGGTTGTAGATTTGATTCCCACATAAGGTCGACAGATTTTTTCTGTCGACTATTGCAATATAGGTTTGATACCCTGATGATAAATATGTTGTACAGTAAAGCTCTAAGAAACATAATGAATTATATTTATGTCATTTTGTTCAAAGATTTATAGAAATGTTTAAAAAAAATCAGTCCAGTCATGATTTTTCAAAATAACTGCAATGATGAATCTGTGTGCAAATTGAAATGTTTTGCCCCAAGTCAAAAATATCAATTAGGCAGTCCTTTCAAAATTATAATTTAGTGTTATAATTATGCGAATATGATAGTTAAACTGGCACAAGGAAAAACTTTAACTATTTAAAATAAATTAGATTTTTGATTTTCTGATTTAAAGAGCCCAATTCGCTTCTCTTTGGGAAATTACCTTCGTCATCTGGTAATTTCTTAGGTTGAAGTTCTTATTACATTAATTAAGTCAAGTTAAAATTTACTAAATTCAAAATGTATTATATTCTCCTGTTGCAATTTGCATTTGTAAAGTTGCTAGTTGCAAATATTTATCTGTGTTTGGTTTCCTCCCCCTTTTTTTTGTATAGCAGGAAAACGTTCCTGAGAAGTTTTGTTATGTAAGTAATTACATAAGTTTAAAACAAGTACACAAGCATAAGAAGCCAAATATGATATCCTCCATAATCATCTATTCACTCTAGAATAGGAAACATACTCGTAAAAAAATAAAAAAATAATGCTCAAATGTAATTCCTATTCTTCATGATGTTTTTGCCACCATAACTTGCTATTAATCAAAATTCACTGCACACAATTTTAGATGTAAAAAATCCCCAAAAAGTGAATACTAGAAAATTAAAAATGTTTTTTCCAAAGACGTCAGATCATCCTACATTTTTAGAATAGCGGGAAAAAGACATCATAATTTAGAGCAGATTCGTACTTCTATTTCTCTAATCCAGATTTACATTAGCTTTTTTCTAAAAAAGAGTTACATCTGTATGTATGAATGTATCTGCAAAAAATGTGCAATTCTGAAAAACCACCAAATTTTACCCCTTACTTTAACAATATTTTCCATTTTAAAACCCTGAGCTTATTTTACTATGGGTTTTTTTTTACATGCAAAAAATTGAGTGCAGTGGTACAATATACCATTTACATGATATTAATTGCATTGCATTGTATAGATTTGTATTGTATTACATAACATTTCCCCAAATAGTGTCATTTAGGGGAAATTCTATACAATGCAATAATGCGTTTTTTAGATTATTTTCAGCCCCTCCCCTCTTTCACTAGTACTGCTTCATTGCCTTCTATTGAATTATTTCAGACAAAAAGTAAAGGAACCAGTTTCAGTATAGAGATTGATTCAAAGTACTTTAAAATTCCAAGTTCCATCGTAATTCCAAATCCAGTGTATACAGCAAAAAACCAAAAAGGATTTACTCATGCAGATAAATCTTGTGGTAAGTGTTTCTTTGTTGTTTCATCTCTACAGGCAAATAAAAACATTGTTATTCATTACAAAACACTTGGGAAATGCCTTGTTGAAACTCCCTGTGTGTTATGCTTATTTTTTAAGGTAAAATCTAAGTAGGTTATGAGTTTAAGATATCAGGATCTTCTCTAGGTACTGAGTATTGAGGATTAAAAAGAGTTTTTTATGAGATTATATAATTTTGGTTTTGGCATAATATCATCATTAAGTTATCTTCTCTGCATTATCAGATGGATCGATTGCTTTGCCAATCAATTTCTTTGCGGATAAAGCTGGCCATTATCCATGTCAGATTGTGCTTCGTTCACCAGAGGATGTCAGAAGATATCTAATCGAAGTGACAGTAACACCAGAGGGCACTGAAGCCAACCTCAATTTTAGGTCACCAGTTCACCAGCCTGTCACACAGAATATACCAGTTGTAAGTCATTCATTGTCTTAGTCTATTCAACAAAACAACATCATCTGATTGCAATTTTTAAAATCCTGAGGAGAGGGGTGGGTGCAGATAAAAGTGTCTCTTAACATAAGTATGAGTATGTGCTTGTTTTGTTTTTTATGTTGAAAACAAAGTGGATGAAATGTATGCATCACACATCAAATGATTGCAAGTTGCCAAGGCTACTCGTTTTGGCTACTTAAATTAATGTCAATTTAACTGATTAGCATGATTTAGCAATAGATGTAATTATTATTCCTGAATTTGATTTTGATTTTTTGATTGGTTCTAGATAAACAAGACAGACTATGATTGGCCTGTAGTGGCTAAAGTACAAGATGGCTGGGGATTCACAGGACCAAGAACAATGACTGCAAAGGCTAATACAACATCTTTGTATCCACTTGTATTCAAACCACATTGTGAGGGAATCATTAAGGTTTGTAATGAATCTTTGGACACTGATGGGGATTTTTTATTATTGACATTTTGTATACAGAGGCAACACATTTCCATATTGGTGTCCATCGTTGATTTTCTTTTGGATATCATAAGCTTATAACTTTGTTTAAAAATGTTGCCAGTAAAAATGCAACAAAAGTAAAGAATCAGAGCCATGCTTGAGCCAACAAGGCCCATCAAGCCTGTAGTTATCCCCAGTTTCTTGGCAAAGGCTACTGAGAGCTTTCACTCCCCCTGGATAGGAGGATGCTAGTCATTGCAGGTTACTTTCACAGAAAATCTGGAACCCATTTAATGTCACCATGCTCCCATAAAACAATAAAAAAGAATACAACAAGCTATTGTTGTAAAATCCTTCTTTGCAGTTGTCATTCTTTTTTCCTTCATATATTCATAAAGAATATATTTTTCATTGTTTATATAGGGTTTATTTGCATTGAATAAAAGTGATTCTATTGTTGTCTTATAAGGACAGTAACAACTACAACAATAAGAGGGATAAAAGGTATAACAATGATATATGTAGATCTGTTTAGTAACATACATAATTCTATCTCAGTTTCTTTTTGTTACTTACAGGGTACATTGGTCCTGAAAAACACTGCAGATGATGTAGATTTCAAATTCAACCTTCTTGGAAAAGGGGAAAGACCACTTCCACTAGAAAAACTTAATGTTAGATGTACAGCAAAGAACACGTAATAATCTTTCCTTACAGTTATTGTACTTTAGAAAATAAAATTTGAAGTACTAGGCAGTAATTTAAATAAAAATTTCAAAATAGCTTATAACTAAAAAACGGTATCTTGTTTTTGTCAATATGTTGATGACCTATTTATGTATTAGGAAACACCTCTTTATCACCTGTGCTGTTGAAACACATAATATATTGATATCATTATTATGATATCATTTATTTATCAAGTACATATTAACTAGTTGTGTGGTCAAGTTTACAAGGTTTCCTGGGATAATACTTTTAGAATCGTTTATTTCAGATGCACCAACATTCTTCAGATTCCTAATGTAACACAGAGGAAATTACACTACCTTGTGGAAACAGACATCAAATGCGTCAATGGGAAGCCAGGCATTACAGTTCTTCCTAGTCAGACTGGTCAATACGAACTCTTGGTGGCACCACTGAAAAGAGGTGTTTATACTGGAGTCATTACCTTCACAGCAGGTGTCAATCCTGTAAAGTAAGTTTGTTCTTTAATCTCAAATTTCTGCATGAATATATTTTTTATTGATTTTTTTTACGTAGAATAGATAAAGTTTATAAAAATCACCCTCATTGAAATATTGTTAATTTTCTGCATGAACAAAATATTTTTTATATGTTCATTTTTAATAAAATATTTCAAACTTTATCAAAATCACCCTCATTAGAATCATGTCTTAAAAATATAGGCCTGTGTGCAAAAGTAAAGTATCTTGAGCACTGTCAAAAGTCTAAAAGAATTCTTCTTTTTAGGGAAGTTGATAGCGATGGTGATGAAATGCCTACTGGTGATGATAAAGAAGGTGTCATGCATGGATATAAAGTATGGTATGAGGTGGAAATTATTGCTGATCCTTCACCAGCAGAAAAAGTACTGGAGTTGTCATGTCCATGTCAGGTAATTTTAGTAGACAATAAAACTAGACATGTCTTATTTAGTGGCATAAAATGTGTGTGTATTTTCAATGTGAATAATATGATTTAGTCAAAAACAACCATATAAACATCCTATTTTATTGTTTGCTCCAAATGTCCATATTTTCATCTTTGGATAGTAAAAATTAAAATATTCACCTTTAAGTGTATCTCCTATCTTTTTAGTACTATTCTATTTAGAGACCAATCAATAATTATTACAAAAATGAGTTTTGTTCTTGAATGCAATTATTTTTTTTCATGGGACTTGAACATGAGCTTTGACATGGTAAATCTATTATAATTCTGAAATAGGGTATACACCATAAAAGGCTTTGATTCATCAGAAGTTAAAATTGCATCCTAAGTTATTTGATGTTAATTATGTCTTTGATTGGTTTTTGTCTAATGTAACAGAAAAAATTAGTGATGGAAGTGGGCGTGTCAAATCCGTTGAATAAGAGTATTACCCTCACTGCTGAAATCACTGGACATGGTCTGACTGGACAGGAAAATATCACCCTGGGACCTAAAGAGAGAGGAGTGTATGAATTACTATTTTTCCCTGCCATAAAAGGACAATACAAAGGGAGGCAAGTAATCAATTTTAGATTAAACTTTTTATGGGAAACCCTTGAGGAATTGGCCAATTTGTACAATACTTATAGTAAGACTTGATAGACTTATCAATTCATAACAACATTTACAATTATCAGACCTTTTTAAATGGCATCATAGTGTATATAAAGTCAATAAAAGGCTGGCACCTACACATTTTTTGTTTCAAATATAATCTTTTAGGTAAAAATGCCAAATAGGTTGTTTTATTTTAAAAATCAAGTCATGGTGAATCTATTATAAATCATATCATCTTGTTTGTTTTATTGTTTTTGTTCTTCTCTGTTGATTCAGTTTGATTTTCTACCAAGATGTTGTCGGAGAATTTTGGTATGACTTAAACTTGAATGGTGAACCTCCTGTGGCAACTAGACTGAGGTATATGGAATGTGAATTAGGCAGATGGATTCAACAACCTATTGTTCTCAACAATCCAACAGACGAATCACTGGAACTTATTCCCACAGTTTCAAATACAAACAACTTCAATTTGGAGAGAGACAATGAAAGACCAATTCTCCTTGGACCTTTGTCTTCCTTGAAGATTCCCCTTACATTTTTACCATCAACTTTGGGACCAGGTGATCATAAAGCTAGGATAACTTTTCATTGTGAACAAGTAAGTTGTTGCAGACCTTCTTTTACTTCATGTTGATATATCCACAACTTTTCCCATTTATGTACATCAATGATGAGATGAACACATAGAATAATGCATCATATTCAAACTATTCACAATTGTACTCACATGCCTATTGATTTTATAACCCATTCAGGCGTCAACATAAGGATTTAGTTTGCACTGTCCCAGGTGGACATGAAGGAACATTTTTACAGGTTCCCATTCAAAATCCTCTGTCCTGTATTTTAAATCTAGCCTATCTCCTCTATGGGAATTTCCTCATACCTGGGACAGTACTACAAAAAATGCAATGTCCCATACGGACCCCCAACAGTTGGAATCTAGAGGTCTACCTTGAACATTGGGGGGTCTCAGACCTGTGGACATATCCTTATGTTGACCCCTGCCATTGCATGCAACTGAATGTAATACTAGTCTTGCATCTTCTGTACAGCAATTTACAGACAAAAAATTGCTTATATCTAATCAATTAACCTATATACTTACTTTTTCAATCTTGAATAGATTCCCAAGGTGAGGAATTCATACAGAGTGTTTTTATTAAGATCTTTAGAGTTATGGCGTATACATATCCAGAAAAGAAGCTTAGATGCTACTAACAATGCTATTATAGATACACTTGGCTTTGAAAATCTTTAATGTAAACATAAATGAACCTAGTTTCAGGCTTGCATTACAGTTTGATAATTAAGAATTAGAGTTTGTAATACTTTTTTGGTTCTGTATTATTATTTCTTGAGCTTTATAGTTTTTGTTTTCTGACATCATACATGAAGAAATATTTCTTTGTCTGAATGTCTTTGTACTGAATAGGGCCTAGGGCAACATATGGCTGCATACTAATGCATAATGCTATAGTGATATGCTAGTAATTAAACAAATCAAAGATGTACATACATTTGTCCATAATATACATGTGTTCTCAAATGATCATTACCATCTGACAATTTGAAATTAAGGAGGATGAAAGCAGCTCTTATTACAATCATTTTGAATTTATTTGTAAACACTTACATCTTCAGGCAATCATTTTTAAATTTTAAATTTTGTGCCAAAATGACACCTTTTCGAGTTACTAAGATGTAACTCCATTCTTTTTTTTTCTTTCTTAAATCTTGTATAATTATTGATTGTTTGTATTAATATGTTTATGCCTAGAAGTCAATATGTGTGTCCCTGTTTAGTTTTCTGTGTATGTCATATACAGAAATGTATATGTCTTGGATGACCAATTAAATATATCAATAAATCTTTATTGCCTGAAGATTAGGAAGGGTAGGAGATACACTTAAGGGTAAATGTTACTTTTCTTACTATCCAAAATTGAAAATATGGACATTGGGATTTAAATCATAATATGATAAGCATTGAAAATACACATGTTTATATAGTGGGATGTGAATCAAATCAACGCCAAATGCAGGTTTCTTTTTTTAATAATTGCTTCAACTTTGGTACATGGATAGTAAAAAGATTTAAATTTTACCCTCAAATGTATCTCCTATCCTCAACTAACAAACATTTTCAAATATAATATACAAAATGAATATCACCCTAGTTACTTTCTTCCTTCTTAACATTCTCAATTACAATCATGTACATATTTTTGTGTAATATTAAAATATTCACATTTCCATTTTTTGGGGGGAAATATAAATGATATTCACATTTCCAAATGCACACACTTAGTTGTGTGATATTAACCTTTCCCTCATATAAACCCATAAAAAGTGTTCATGAAGATAGAAGACAGCAAGTAGTTTAGTTAACCCACTTTCTCACACATTAATCAAATAATCTGATAATTTTTCCACTGACAGCAACTTGACAATCCTGACAAAATGTACCAAAGAGGTGAACATGCATGACAAATTTTGAAACTTTTCGATCACTTTTTATTTCAATCACTCCACACAATTGAAGTATCTTCAAACACAATGTAATACTGGCATAAAGAGGTGGCGCCTCCACTGTTTTTTCATCTGTCATTCGCACCCTAGACTACATACAGGAATATTGACAAAGTAACTTATCATATTCGAGTTTCATTCACAGGACTAAATCTTTTCAAACTCATTGCGATATTTCCACAATGTGAATGAAACATGTGGATGATCTCTTATTTCAGAAATAAGCCTATTCATAGTCTCGAGTGCGCATGAGTTGTGAAAAATCAGCAGAGGCAGCACTTCTTTGTGCTGGTATCCCATTACACATTTTTTACATTTTCGACCTCACCCATGCAAAATATTTGTATTTTGGGGGAAGATTTATCACTGTAATTTACAACCAACATTGAAATAGGGAAAAAACATGTCTACTTTTAAAATGTTATATGGAGTTTTCTTTATGATTGTTCATTTCAAACTGTTCTGTGATAGTAGACCTATATGTTTGCATAATCTCTTGTTTGGCTCATTATTGAGTTTTTTTTGTCTTGTTTCATTTGTAGATTTTTACTATGTACATATTCTACAATAAAACAACAATGAATTGGAATCAAATTAAAATTGACTCCATTGTTGTTTATTGTAAGATATATACATTGTAGTATTGCTTTCAGTATCGATTTACTGTGGATTAGAGATGAAATAAAAGATCTAATTATGTTTTCATTATTTCACATGGAAGTCATATATATGCTTTTACATTTAAATCACCGAACAGTATAGGACCACGGATTAAGATAATGAATTAGTAAAAATCAATTTCCGTTGTCTTTTAACATCTCTTGATCTTTTCAAAACTTTAATATAAACACTACTACCACAATTTCAGCTTGGGGAATGGATATTCTTGGCAGAGGGTAGTGGATTATTACCACAACCGCAGGATCCAGTGAGCATTACATCCATAGCTGGGTCCAACTCAACTCTTATCATTCCACTAAAAAATCCATTGGATATTCCAGTGCTTGTGGATATTGTATTAAAAGGTAACCCTTTCTTTTACTTTTCCCAAATCAATATAGCATTCTTAAACATTCTTGCAAGCAGTTAATACTGATATTTGAATTTGAATATTTTGCCATGGTTATCTGTTCAGATCCATAATTTTTCATATAAGAGAACCAAGCAAATCAATGCTTACCATGAGTGTTGTAAAGCGAAAACAAAAAATTAACATGAACATATATTGCAATGCATAGTTGTTGTTCTTTGTTTGTTTATGTTGGAGGGATGGGTGGGCTAAAGTCTGGGGACATGGACAGATTTTATGAAGAATTGAAGTTAATTTTGTTGTTTTTGACAAAATCCTATCTCTGGGAGAGTTGGTGTATAAATGTGATGAAAATCCATGACCTATCACCCTTGTATGACATTTTTCAAATTTGTATATAAATTTCAGATAAGGATACAGAAAACTCAAAAATTTTAAAAGATAATGAGCTTAGAAGTGTTTCGCCATTTGTACTGCTACTCAAACACGCAATAAATGTGCGTGTTGGACCCAAAGTCATTATGGACATTCCAATTTCCTTTGCCCCTGAACTGATGAGATTGTTTGAGGCAGAAGTGGTAGTGACAATGCGAAAAGAAAATGGAAGTGTATGGGAGTATTCTCCGGCAAATGAAGCAACTTTGTAAGCCTGCTGTTTTTACTTATTTATATCAACATTTAGTAAATGTCTGTGAACTTCTTAAGAATAACAAATGAATCCTATGTAGCCTTTTGGGGGAAAATGGACATTTGCGTAAGAGTGTTTACAGTTTATAAGTAGTTTAAAAGAAAATGTCAAAGCCAATAGCTTTATAAAGGGATAAGCAAGAAATTATTTAGTATGTTAATGCATTAAAAACTTATAAAATTTGACATAAAAAAAATCGATCTTATTTCATTCAGTACTTTTCTGAGTTTTAGCTTTTCGAAATTTCCAAAAATTACCTGTGAAAATGAATGAGTGAGATTTTCATCCAATGAAGGATAAGGACAAAAATTATCCATATCAATTTCAAATCAAAACCATCTTCTTATTAATTAGACAACCATGGTTATAGATCAGCTAGTAGTCCACTCAAGATGTGCACAGCTAACAAATGGTTATATACAATGCATCAGTTTATAAAAAGGTTTGAAAAGTACCTAAGGCTGATATTAAAGATTGATTCTTTTTGACAGAATTGAACTTGATGGAACTAAAGATAATGGGATACACCAAATCAAATGGAGCTATCCAATACACGGTTACCCAGAATTACAAGCAAATCCAGACTCAAGTCCAGCATTAGTAACCTGCAGAGCCAGGGATAGAGTAGAAGAAAGACTTGAAGTAACATTGTCAGGTGTAGCCCCATGCAGTGGTGGTCCAAGCAGAGGCATCAAGACTAGAAGTGTAACTCCATTAGATGAACCACCAAAAATACCTGATGGTGTGGTTGTTGGAGATAGTAAGCAGGCATTTTACATACTTTATTTTTGATAAAAGCTGGTTTACATAATTATACATTCATGGTCAACATAATATCTTTCTTCACTGTCCAAGGTACCGGTAGCAAGATCTGTAGATGTTAGTTTACATCATGCAATGCAGACCTGTGTGTTCAATGGGAAACGTAGACTTAAGTCAAAAGCAACTACCAACTTTGAATAATAAATTAATATAAAATGAATTTTCTTTCAATTTTCAGCTGTTGTGAGGGCAGAAGAATTTGCATACGAATTGATCTATATTGACCCAGATGGAAAGAGAAATCTGGAAAATACTGTAGCTTTAAAGCTTATTAGACAATACAGAGACAAACATACTGGTTTAGTTGTACTCATTTACAGTGTTGTGTATGCTCCATATATACAAATGAGGTAAGATATTTGAAGATTAAACCTGTAGCCTTTTTTTAAAAATTTATTGGTCACATTAACACGCTAGCAATCTGAAAAGGAGTTTTACCAAAGATCGATATTTTTTATCCCTCAGACACGATGTCCATCTTCTAGTAAAAGGTGCAACAGGAGGTATATGGAAGTTCCCTCTGAGATTTGTTGCAACAGAATCTGATCCTGATGATAATATCATTATTGAATCTTTGGGACTTAATAGAGAGTCGTCAGTGCACTTTAAGTTACACAGTCAAGTTGGGTAGGTGTGATTTGATCCTTCTTCAGTATCAACATGTAATAGTTAAATATTAACATGTATTAGTTTGGAAATATAATAATAGATTTGAAAGCAAAACTTTCCTTATGCACAGTATGTATATCATTTTAGTTTGGAATATATATCTTTGAGTAACATATTTCTCCAATTCTAAATCTAGACACCCTGCTCCGTACGAAGCTTTTTTCGTTCCTGGTAGTGATGCAGAGTTTACAGTTCTACCATCACGTGGGGAGCTTCTACCTACAGGCACAGATGGAACTCTTATTCAAGTCAAATTCTTACCTACCAAATATGGAAAAATATATCAAGGCAGGCTAGTTGTAACGGTGAGCTTTAAAAATATTGATAGATTTGTATGGCTATTAAAAAATAACAGTGATATATTCACTTTTTTTATGGCGATTGAAAAGGTATAAAATGCTAAAATAACATAATCATATATTATCTTTATGCTTGTTTTTTGCCAGACTGCTGACATGCAATGGAACTACAGTGTTAAAGGTGTGATTCCAGACTACATACCTCCACATGGCAATACTTCTGTGCCAAAAGTTATGCACTGCAAAGATCCCAGAAGAAGAGGGGAAAAACATAATTTTCTAAAAGATAACTTAAGGCTTGCAACTACAGCTGTGTCCTCCCCATTGAAAGGAGCTCCCCTAATGCTGAAATAGTTTTACAAATGTGCCAATATTAAAAGATGAATTGACATTTTCCATTAAATCGTACAACAGTTTCTATGTCTACAAAGATTCAAATTATGAATTTCTGAGGATAAGAACCTTTTTATACAAATATGCAGTATTTATGTAAATAAAAATGAAATGCCACAGAAAAGTGTCAGTGATATAGTATTATGGAAATAATTGTGATAGCATTCGAACTGAATGTCAGAAATAAGGAGGATAAAGGCCGTGTTTGAAATATTCAAATTATGGATTTCTGAGGACAAGAACTATTTTATACAAATATATGAAATCTTTATGTAAATAGAAAATTAAGTGCCACAGAAAAATGATATAGTATTATGGAAATGAATTGATAATTTTTGATTTCCGTATGCCATGTTGAGAGATGGTAGATGTGAAACTTCAGAAAGGGCAGATGAGACATTGTCATTGCACTGGACCATCTTGAAGGATGGTATATGTGAAACTTCACAGAAAAATGATATTTGACTATGGAAATAACTTAATAATTTTTGATTTTTGTATGACATGTTGAAAGATGGTAGATGTGAAACTTCAGAATGAGCAGATAAGACATTGTCATTACACTGGGCCCTCAAAATTTAACCAATTCAAGGCAAGCGCCAGTTGTTTGTTATGTTGTTACATTTGGGCAATTTCAAACCAGTCACAGAGTGATATTTGATTATTTATTTTCTCAACTTCAATGATTAATAAAGATATAGTGATTTGCAAGAAAGTATGTTGCTTGAGCATCTAAATAATTATGTACCTTTTTAAATTGATGTGTTGAAAAATGATTGGCTTTTAATGCCATGAAAATATGAGCTATTTTAAAATAACCAGCTTAACGTCATGTGTTTTTAATCAAATATTTAAGAATCCAGAATGAAGTCAAAAAAATTGCCCCTTTTTTTATTATAGTTGCACCATGGAAAGAAACTTACCACATTTTATCTCCAGAAACTTGCCCCTTTTTCTATTTTTTGTGTACAACTACTTTATTTTTATAAATGTGATGTGGCAAATAAAACATAATATACACTCACCAGCTTTTTCAACCCAATTAATCACAGCAAATAAGACAAGGTTCCATAAATTGTATACAGCCATATCATTCCTTTGCTGTCAGGCTCTATGCCCCCAAATTTCCACTAAGATCTCTTCAATACTTATCATGTAAATGTGTTTCTACATTATGCAAGCTTCATCTTGCAGGGTTCACCCTTACTCTCAACCCAAACATCTGGAAGTCTTTTTCCTATACTACATGGGTTAAAGTAGCTCACAGTGAGCCAGCCAGCTTGGGTTGAGAGTAAGGGTGGGTTGGATTTAAGACTTCAAACTGTTTTTTGAATCAGATAGCCAAAACTTGAAACTGACACAGATAATAGAGATAAAATGATATCTTGACACTAAGGCACTGTAAGGCAGAAAAGCTCTATTACATCCTGTTATAAGAACATCTTCTTGAGACTGAAAGTAATTTATACCTGAAATTAGCAATTGAATTAGAGGGAATATTCTTTGAAAACCAGAAATGGTTCCTGTGTTCAAGTCATGCTTGTCTAGTTTTGACAATTTTTCCAAAAAGCCAAAATATTATCAATTTTTATATCTTTAAGGGGAGAGTGTAACCCTGAAAGCTATTTCTTACAATTTGACAAAATTTAAAAAAAAAAGCTAACCAAATGCTAACTTGTACTAAGAAATGTGTAAAAAAACATTTTTTGGGTCCAACCCTCTTTCGGGAGACGCAAAATCAAGATGGCCGCCACCATTTCTGGTGTATATTACAAACGCT